>KN167021.1:94954-127989 GCA_000757745.1 Steinernema scapterisci | reverse complement strand
CGGATACGGTAGCCAGTATGGCCAGCACGGAGGATACGGCCATGGCTTCGGATACGGAAGCTATGGAGCTCCCAAGTACGGATACTGAAGAATATAATTAATGTCTGTTTGCCTAAATAAATTTTTAATTACTATTTGTCAGAACTGGTGTCAGTGCCACTAAAGTGCAACAGAAATAGGCTACCAAAATCCTTCCAGCGCCTCATTACCCAGTCTCTTTCTTCCACCCATTCTCCCTCCTTCCCACTTAGTTTTCCCATATTGACCTTCCACTCAAGAATTCTCTCCTCTCTCCCCCATTTCCCGCAATTATCTGTGCAAAGCGCAACTTTCGTCTTCCTGCCTCGGAAGCAGTCCAAGTCAACTTCGATTTAAGAACTCGGCGGATGCAAATTGCGTCCTTCGCGGAGCACGCTTTCTTCGTTTCCGTCACGAAAGTTGCAAAATGAAAAACCAAAATGCACGTTTAAGCGTCGTCGACCGCGGCCTCTTCTTTGCTATTCTCCTTATCGCCTCTGCTTCGCTTAATGGCTCCTCCGTCAAGCCGAAAGTAATGAGATCCGCTGAGAATTCTGAGCATCGAATACCAATGTTTTCTTGCGGACTCTGCAAAGTCGAGTTTTGGAATATTCCAAGAGTCCATAAACTCAGACGTCCAGAACTCCGGAGTTCTCCTAATCGTGTTCTACACATTCCCACGTTCTTCCAACGTCCGTTCCTCGCAAACTGCTAACGAGATTTGCGCTGCTAATCCCCGTAGCCCCGACCTACGAGAACTGTTCTCGCCGCTGCTCGGATATCTGTTTTAACCCCTCCTCAAGTGGCCGCCGCGCCCACCTCGCGCAGGTCTTGCGTCAACCGCACGAATAATTGGATTCGCATTGTTGACGAAAATGAGTCAGGCGAGAGAAGACGAGGCGGAGGCGGTTTGGGATTTTGGTAAACCGAAACTTTGGGAGATTTCTTTAGCAAAATCGTTTTAACGTGTACGTGATTTCTAAGTTCCCTCGCGTGTTTCCCAGCCGTGTGCCTTTCCCACTGTTGTTGACTTCTTCTACGTCACGATTGCAGCTGGAAAGTTAATTAAATTCAGTAAAGTGCCAGTCGGAAAGATTCCAAAGTTCTTGTAGACTACGTTTGGCGCATTTTGGGTGCGAATGCGGCCTTGAACTCTGCGCTACAAAAGCCAAAGAACCTTTGGTTGGAAAATTCTGGAAATTTCATTTTTCGTTTCCCTTTGATCGCTTGTTTCAGGCTTCACAAAGCACATGATTCCAAGAAACTCGATTCTCAAGAAGTGTCATTCTTTCATTCTCGGTTCTTAAGCCGTCTGACCTTCGTTGAATAGGCACAAAGGGAAACCATCTGTAAACGCTGTTCCAAAGATCACGGTTCTTCCTTGTGAATCAGGGTGGAAAGATCGGTCGTTCCCAAGGGAGCGGAAGGACACACATTTTTCCGCCCTGAAGCGAACCGTCCTAACAATGATTTTAAGGATTCTGATCTCTGCACTGTCCTCTCTCTCCGCTAAACTTGAAATTCTCCCGTCTCAACACTCCTTAATCGCACGATTAGTCGTACTTTGCGCTCCAAATCCTTGAAACTCAATTTTCATAAATCACACTCGAAACTCGCGATTCCACGAATTCGCCGTCGTCGCCGCCACGAACGGCACAAACCTTTCAAAAGTGTAATTCGAACCCACGTCCTCCAAACCCTCCTCCACCTCCCTCTTCCCTTCTTCTCCGTTCCCAAAGACCAAAAATTTCTTTTTGTTAGAATTGTTTACAAAACACGCGAAAACCGCTTTTCGTGCGAGCGACGACGTCTTTTCTCCCATAATGGTGTTTTGCAGGAATTCGGAGATTGCGGCGACACCGTTACGCGCCAGCTGCAGCGGACAAGGGTTAGTTAGGACGTGGAGAGGCGTGGAGGAGAGCCTGTTTTTGTATTCTCTGCGACGATGACGGCAGCGGTGGATCGATTGCCCGAAATGCAGGAAGAAGAACTGTTAATCGGAGGCTCCGGTCGTTGGTGTTTTGTGGCTGGCGACGAGAATTGTTTCCGGCGGCGTGTGAAGGGCGGAGAGTGATAAGCAGCTGTGGCGTCGCCGGGACCTTGTTGCCTCCATTGTTCCGCTGAGTGTTTTGTTGCTCGGAAGGAGGAGAAGAGAGGGTGGAGGATTCGAGGGAGGAAGGTGGCTCACGTGTTTCCCTCTTGTGTTGCTGTTTTTGTTTGGGGTTTCGGGTTAGGGAACGTTGGATGGGTTGGGAAGCTTAGAGGTTGAGGAGGTCTTGTCTGACCTTGGGAAGCTGGGCCATACGTGCATACGTACCTACAGCTTCTATTCCTAGCGTGCCCCGAAAAAGTTCACCTGCCCAATTTACTATTTCCACATTTGCCCGAGACTTTCAGCAGGACTCCTATTTCAGCTGACCGACCTACGTGTTCCGAAACCTCGCTCCGTCATTTTACGATTCCATTTGACATTTATTTCATCTTTCATTTCAAAGCGAAGCGTTTTTCAATTTTACGGCTGAGACCGACGTTTAATTCAAAGTCCATCAAATGCATTTTGGCTTTTTCATGAATCATTTAAACCATTTAATGTCGATGAAGAAGCTGCCTGCACCCGTACAATCGCTTTTAATCATGGGCTTTTAGGAGGAGATGGAGTTGGTCTAAGGTTTATGATTGTGTGCACTTTTAGAGCAGAGCCAATTCATAGATTGATCCCACACTGGTCTGACGTAGAATGAGTTTTTGGTAACCTGGGAGTGGGACGACCTTTGTGTAGTTAAGCCCTGTGGTATCCGGTGCGCGAGTGACGTGAATCATCGATTTGTCTGCCTCGCAGACAGTCTGTCGAGGGTTATAGAGGCTGATTAATCTGTAACTGTACTCGTCCTGGGAATCAGAATTGAAAGCAAGGGTTTAATCAAGTGTAGATTCTCTTAAATTTGTTTTTTGAAGTTTCAGCTTGCATGGAGACAAACTCTTGAAGTCCATCCCCGCTAGTAATCGCATCAAACGCTCACTCCATTCCACAAGGTCATCCCCACTTTTCTTCCTCTTCTCCTTTTTGTTTGCTTTTGCGATTCGTCGAAATCTCAAAGTGTAACATCGTTTTCGTGGTGACTAACCGCTTCTCTCCACGCGGAAGAATTGTTACTTTTAGGTCTTTTTGTGATTTTGAAAGAGATCTAGATGACCTTCGTGCTTTCAGGAATGCGCGAGATCACCATCTGACTGCGGGTGAAACTGGATTGGAGTGGTGCGCACCTTTGAACCAATTTTATGGTGGTGCGGTGAGCCCATTAGAGAAATTTACAGCGATCTCAGAGAGTGGAAATGTGGCTTTTCCAGCTGTTAGGAACGACGTTTCAACTTTGTGGATCTCCAATAGCGCAATCTTATCAAATTTCGTTTTCCCAAGTATCATATTCTCGCTTTGCATTTTCAATTCCCAGCGGACTTGCTACTTTAGATAATTTCCGGCCGATTGAACCCAGATCAAGGGTCAAAACTCATAATACGTGTTCTATTCCCGGGTCACCTCATTCAGGCAATTCCCAAGTGGCGCCGGAAAAACCCCTCTTTGGAACATATTTAAATGATAAATTGCCTGCGGCGAGTGCGGCGCTGCGACTTCTCGCGTAGTTCATCACGGCAACACATATCACATGTCATCCAATTAATCCCCGAATGCCATGGCCCAAGCTCACATCTGTCCTGGTCCTCCCCGGCGCCCTCCTCCCTTCCGCCATCTCCCAACCACCGCCGTCCTGCCACCAACACTCATCTTCAACCCGCTGCGGCATGTTCGCGCCTTGTACGTCGTCCTAAAATGACAGCGGCGACCATCTCCCGTCCTCGAAGGTCAATCGATAGGCGCGCAGTTCCGGACCTCTGCACTTTGGTCACCCTTGGATCCATTCGGCCATCTCGAAACCCTTAATTAACGTTTGTTTTCGGGAATCTGAAATTCCAAGATCTCGGTTATACTCAGTTCTGAGCTCATGTCACTCTGTCGCCAAGTGGTTTCTGGTCCCAGCGGTCGTCTGTCACACGAAGTGGTTTCGACTAATTGTGTTTGCCTTCGGGCGAGGTTTGCCTTCCTTCCTCGTCTTTCTCGTCTCGGGTGCATTAAGACCTCTCACCAAAAGGTTTAAAGTTTCCCTACAAACTTGAAAACAACTCGCTCAAATTCAATTTTCTGAAAAAGAGCGCGCAGTTCTTGTTATTTGGACGTCATTTTGAGGTCTCCGCTTGTGTTCGACTTGTTGGGCTTATTGACTACTAGCTGGTTATTATATTTTGCTGCTTTCTGGCTGGATTCTGAGATATTCTGGACGGATTTGAGATCTGAGGTCAGGCTTGGATGTGGAAGATCTGCGAGGCTAATTAAGGATCCGCCAGTCTCAACTTTAGGTTGTCTGTGTCTATGAGCACGTGAAACGTCTGAGCGGTTGTCTCTAACTCTTCTTCTTGGAGGCAGAAAGACATCATTTTGAACATCAGAGACAGAAGACCGGTCGGCAGTCTGTCTGAAATCAGCTCTTGAGACGTCGGTTTTCGAGCCATTCTGTCCTCCGACCGGTCGTGTCAAGTTTTCAGTCTAGAAATGGTGTTCACATGGTCTGATCTTAGACGATTGTCTTGTTTCCAGTTCAACTCTGTCTAGTCTGTTCTCTTCTGTCTCAACGTTCTCCTATAAGGTCATCCTTCAGCCACTCTGGGTTAACATAGGAATCCAGATGCGTAGAACCGTCTGCCGGAATTCTCCCACGCTCCCGCGACGCACTATATAGTCGGTCTGCCTTTCGCCGGCGCTACGTTCCGGGGATTAATTCTTTAGCGAAGTTCCAGAGGGATTTGGGATTTTCGATGTTTCTTTTAATTGAAAACCGCGGCGGAAGAGATAAAAGCGACGGAAGGAGAAGAAGAACCTAGAGTGCGTTGCCGGGCAATCCGGGACAAATTCAATTTTATGGGATCGTTCTCATAAAGTGCGTGGCGGCAAAATGTCTGTGGGAGTCGACCCTTCTCACGCAAACTGGAGGCTAAAAAGGTGCTGTTGACGACAGGTTTTGCGGGTGGGAAGCCTGGTGCGTTTTGTGGCGGAGGAGGCCACTGGATTCGATTTGCCTAATCTGGTTATCTATCTTTTCGTAGGGCGGATAATCGGGTTTTTGATGCAATTTACGAATGTCGCAAGTTTGGCTCTTGGTAAACTCTAGTCTGGTCTTTCTGGATACCTGAAATCATCTGAAATTTCTGGAATCTGTCTTCGAAACGCGATCTCTGTCTATTCCTAGCATTTAAATTTGATTGCTGCTCGGTTTTTCCAACTTTTCAGGGGCTTCCTTTCCCCTAAAATTGCTTTGACGATGACGCATCTCCCTCTCTTTCTCCGCATACTTTCAATCTTCGTCTCCCCAACGTTCTACAGACGCCCAATCTACAGATGATTCTTCTTTCCGCCTTTTAATAGCGGCTAACAGCTAAACAAACAAATTTATTGGATTTTCATTTGTTTGTGCAGCCCTCGTTCTAATTTTCATATATCCCACACGCGAGGTCAGCGGCGCCGCCGCCGCCACATTGCAACACCCAAAATCCAAAGATTAGTTGCGCGAGAATCTCGTGGAAGTGGAGAGCGAGTTTAGAGAGGTCTCGAAAGATCCAAAGTGTATCGGAAGAATCCTTAGATAGAGGGAAATAAAGTCGGAAAGTGCATCTCGTCGGCCTGGGCGCCATAATCCCGACGTATTCAAATGCTAGATTGCACTTGGGTCTTTGGCCACCTCGTATTCCGCAACAACATCCCCTGGGCGCAAGAGAGCAAAACAGACGGCAGACCTCAACTGGCTGGCACAAGGCCAGCCGGGCGAAGAAACAGCGTGGAACAATTGGGAAACCCGAAAAGTTCGAGTCCGTTTTGGCGACCGACCGCCAAACGGTGCAACAAACGCCGCTGCTGCTGTTTACGCGGGCCAAGGAGGAGGGGTAAGAAGGGGGCCGTTCCCGGCCATTTCCTCTTCCTCCTCCAATCCGGCGAGGAGCCGAAAAGCGGGGGTCTTCAGGGCTGCTCTTCTCGTTTGCATGCTGCTGTTCCACCCACCCGGCCCCCTTCTTATCCCCGCTTCCTTCCTGCCCTCCACGACAACGACGTCGAGGCGGCGGCTCCGTTTGGCGAAGCGGCCTTGTGGACTTGCCGACCACGACGACCAAAATGTGACAATTTCAGCGCCACGCCTCTCCTTCCCGCTTTCCCTCTTTCGGGGGACTCCTCTGACACCGAGGGGAAGCGGAGAAGGCAAAGAAGACCAGAGACGGAGGAGGGGACAATCTAATCAGGAGCGCTCATGTCGCCGGCAGCCTTGGATCCATTGCTGGACTTTCGCTGACCCAAACTCCGCCATCGCGTTCTTCTTTCCGAGAATCCCGCTAAATTTCCCGCGTTGTATTTATTGTTTCCGTGCTTATTTCCCGCGCTCGTGTTGACCTCTGAATCCTCTGTTATAAAAGCTCCTTTCTGCTCTCCCGACGACCTTTTCAACCCCGATCCCGTTTTTGTCCAAGAAATGGCGAAATGAACCTACGAACTGTTTCGCGTGCTTTACGTGCGCAAACAGGCCGCGTGCAGGGGACGAATTTACGCGGCGGCGGTGGCCTGTGATGATATCTTCGGTGTGTTTTTATCCATATGATGCATTTTCAGACGCGCTCTCCGTTCGACGCATCTTCTCTCGACGACCCACTTTCCCTAACTGCTCCTAATGGGTGATGCCGAAGAGCGGCGGATGCAACAGCAGCAGCAAGTTGGCACAAGGTTCGTTGATTTCGTTTTCATCGCTGAAATGGGGTAATTTGGCCGAGGCGCCGCTTCGAAATTTTGGATTTGGCTTATTATTTTGTGTAAGTTTAGATTCTGCGTTTGAGACGTTTTTAGGTTGTTTTTGGATCGCAATTCGGCTTGAAATTGGGCGAAAATACGATTTACGTGATCTTATTTTGGATGATATTCAGATCAGCATGTTGCGCATCTGATCTTAGGTCTGAAGTCGTTTCAATCCGTCTCGAATTGATCTGTCTCTTCTGCTCAGCTTGTCTCAATTCGACGCTAATTTTCAGCGATTTTAGACGCGAAATATAAAGAGTCTAGTCTGCTACGCCAATTGTCTGGATTCTTCTGGAAACTCACTTTTTTATTTTTCAAGCTCAAATCGCAGTCTAGACAGAACTTCAGACGCTTCAAAATGTCTCCTTGCGTTGCGCCGTCTCAAAAACTTGCGTTGTCTGTTTCCAGCCGTTTCGACACCAATTCAGACGCTTTTTAGCTTCCAGACGGTCTGAGGCCGATTCTGATTTCGAGCATGTCTAAAATCACTTCTCTTTTGGTGGCCAGACGGGTGCCATGTCTAAAAGCTGCCTGATATCTGATCCAAGTTGCGTCAGATCTCTGCGTTTTCCCGTCTGATCCCTCTCGCAGATAACGGAATTCTTCTGGCGTGGCCGATAATTCCTAAACCTACGCGTCAAACAAATGAATTAAAATCGAATTTATTTTAAGAGCTTCTAGGGTGTTCAAGAAAACAAGTCAGAATGGGAAGATAACGACGTATCTGGGCAAACGGGACTTCGTCGACCGAGGCGACCGCGTGGACCTCATCGATGGAATGGTCTTGATCGACGAAGAATATCTCAAGAACCACAAACGGGTCACTGCGCATCTTCTGGCAGCTTTTCGATATGGACGCGAAGATTTGGACGTCCTAGGATTGACATTCCGCAAAGATCTCATCACACAGACCTACCAGGTGAGGACATTCTTAGATTTCAGCTAATTTATGTGTTTTTTAGGTATTTCCAAGGGATCCTTTGGCTTCAGATCGACCGCTGACGAGGCTACAAGAGAGGTTAAAAAAGAAGCTTGGCGACAACGCGTACCCGTTTTGGTTCGAAGTCCCAGCGAAGAGTGCTTCTTCAGTCACGTTACAGGTACGTGTGGAATCAGACGATACGATTGATACGGTTGGGGACGGTGGCTTGATCGGTGTCTATTAGACTGTTAGGTCGTTTAATTCAGACATATAGACAGCTGGCTAAATCAGACGGGTTTTCGGTTTATTTCGACCACCTTTTGGCTTTGAACCGGTCGGTTCTGGCGCTCCGTTCGCCCGACTTCCGCCCAGTTTTGATCTTTCCCAATGCTTCTATTAACGTTTTCCATTTTCAGCCTGCACCAGGAGACACAGGAAAGCCATGCGGCGTCGACTACGAACTGAAGACCGTCGTTTCCGGCACCGATAGTTCGAGCGGCCTGGAAAAGTCCAAAAAATCGTAAGTGAAATACGCGGGGGTGGCGACGATGACTGTACAGCCGTAATCGAGGCCAATTCCGAGGTTCGCACGGCGCGAGGAACCAAGGCGCGTCGGCCCACGTGCCAGTCAGAGGAATACGGAAGTTTGAATGTATCCGGGTCCTAAATCAATCAACCGCGATTAGCGGACGCGATTTGCGTGGGGAAGGGAGGAAAAGGGAATCTAAAAACTTGGCTGCGGCGATATCGGTAATTTTTAATGAGTGCGGCGGCTAAATTTAGCGTTTGTGGTCACGTAAGCAGGGCGGCGAGGAAGTGGAGTTCGGCTGTGGGCGATGGAGAGGGACTTTTTCACCAACTTTCTATTCCAGGAGCTCCGTGCGCTTAGCAATACGAAAGCTAACCTACGCACCATGGGTGAATCGACCCCAGCCCACCGTAGAAGCATGCAAGGAGTTCATGATGAGCCAGGGCCTTCTCCACCTCGAAGCTTCGCTCGACAAAGAGGTAAACCTTTTTAAATCTGGTTTCAAACTTTCTGATTTTGATTATTGTAGATGTACTACCACGGCGAATCCGTCGCAGTGAACGTGCACATCCAGAACAATAGCAACAAGACCGTCAAGAAGATCAAAGTTTCCGTGATCCAGATCGCCGACATCTGCCTCTTCACCACGGCCACCTACACTTGCGAAGTGGCGAAGCAAGAATCCACAGAAGGCTTCCCGGTCGGACCTGGCGGCACCCTGTCCAAGGTCTACCTGATGTGCCCATTGCTGGATAACAACAAGGACAAGCGCGGTTTGGCGCTTGACGGACAGCTGAAACACGAAGACACGAACCTGGCTTCGACCACAATGTAAGATTACCGCTTCTTTTCGGTTTGTGGATCTTATTATTTCAGTTTGACTCCCGAAGTTTCGAAAGAAACACTAGGAATCGTGGTGTTCTACAAAGTGAAGGTCAGGCTAAGCATCGCGGGTGCCCTGGGAGGAGAATTGACCGCCGAGATGCCCTTCACCCTCACCCACGCGAAGCCACCAGAGACCCCGGAACCCAGGAAGAGCATAGCTCTCGTAAGAGCCGAAGACGAAGGACCTGATTCTATTGCCCAGTTCC
This sequence comes from Steinernema scapterisci, assembly GCA_000757745.1. Lineage (NCBI taxonomy): Eukaryota > Metazoa > Nematoda > Chromadorea > Rhabditida > Steinernematidae > Steinernema > Steinernema scapterisci. The sequence goes on along the minus strand of KN167021.1, from coordinate 118,543 downwards.
AGGAGATTCCGCCAGATCCGAAGCCGGTCAAGGACGAGCACGAGCAGGATCTTATCAATCTTGACGATGTGTAAGTGGAATCTTGGCATTTTGCTCATTTACTGGATTCTGGTCATTTCAGAATTGATACTACGGGTGTAATAATCGACGAGGACGATATTGTTTTTGAGGATTTTGCAAGATTGAGACTAAAAGGAGGCGATGCGGAGGAATTCAATAACGACCAGAACCACGCGTAGGATCTAAACCAGCTTCAGCAGTCGCGGTCAACAGCTTCAGAAAGCCCAACAAGGCTGCCCAGCCTTTCTAAACCTGTACATTCGTTTTTGGGCCCGCACCTTTCGGTCTGAGTCTCTTTCGAGCTCAGATTTTTGTCTTTCTTCCTTCTCCCCATATAAGAAGCTTCGAGATGAAGATCGACTTGCCAATTTTTGCGCGATACGTATCGATTTATGTGTCTTTGTCTCCATCGTCTTTAGACGGTGAGAGCATCCTGTTTATTATTGTCTCCAAACACAGATTCTATCCACGTTTATCACCTGTATCATACTGTAACATCTTGACAAGCGAACAAACGATAAACGATTCATTTTTATGGAATTCTAATTAGCATTTGGGATTAGAGAATCGTACTTTCAGACGTCTAGTCTAGCAGGGCTAGTGACGCTAGGAACGACCGCTTGATATCCAGGTATCAAGACGAAATGATTGAATGGTGCTCAGAACAGACAGTCCACCTGTCTAATCATCTTCAAATCGACCGGTTCGTTTCGGAAGCTAGCAACCAATGATTGTTGTTAGACAGCTATCTTTGTCTAGACCATGGGAACATATCGGATTTACGCTATTGTCTAGACTTACTAGCTAATTAACGCCACAGTGCTGTCTGTCTTTAGATGCACCGTTCTAAAGCTTTAAAAGTTGTATCCACGTAAAAGTTGCTGTTATTTACGTATTTTCAGGTCACTCTCAGGGCCCGAACGCTTCACTACGTCACAAGTTTGTCCCTCGCCTGCTCGTTCAAGTGGAAGTCCGTCTGGCGGAGTTGCGATGGAGATGTCAGAAGGTGAGTGAGCGCCAAAGTTGTTGCTTGCGATGGACCCGTACGCCGCGCTGTTGAAATGTTCCGAAATCGCCTCTGGCAAACAACCCGAGACTCAGGAGAATCGGCAGTTCGAGGTAAGATTTGGGCTCTATATACAGGAGTGGCTGATTGTACGAATTTCAGAGTTTCTGCGCATCCTTGAACGCGCTGAAGCTTCAAAGCGATTTCGTCACATTTGAAGATCGCCGATTCGCTTTGGATAGGGACGAAGCGCCGCTTTTGTTTACTTGCCGGGATGTCGAACAATTTATGTTGCGGAGGGTGCCGCAAACGATTCTAGAAAAGCTGAACGCTTGGACGAATCCGAATTGGGCCATTTGGCGCGAGGAAATGGAAATGAGGTGAGTGGGAAGTGGCAACATTTAGGCGAAGTATAATGTAGGTGGCGGAATTTAACGGAGCATAGATTTATCGACCTGCTAAGACCCGAATTTTCAGGCGCTCCTTTCTCAAGCAGAAGTTCCAAAACGCTGTTATGAAGTTCATAAAGGTGCCGCTCCTTTTGAGAACATACCAAATGGTCAAAGACCCATTCAGCCACTACGTGACCCCGCTGGAGAAGGCGGCACCGGTCCATAAACAGGGTGTTCCGAAGAAACGAAAATACGGCGCCTTGTTTCAGGTATTGATAGCCCGAAAATCCTCCTAATTTCCCCATTCAGGCAGCAGCGAAGCGCCTCATCGTGGAACGCAAATTGGCCAATCCGAACGCAGATCCATGGGACGTTTTCTTCTACAAATCGATGAAGATTGACGCCGAAGATGCTTCGTTTAAGATCGATATTGATAAGAGTAGGATCTACGTGTTGAATTCTGGCTTAAGTGATCTTTTGTGGGCAAATTGGACGCATTTCTCTACGAAGCTGAAGAAGAACACGCTCCGAGTCCTATCCCGGACTATGAAACCGATATCGCCTCTCTGGCCACCGATCGCTATGGATTAATGGCGCTGACTCCTCCGCCCATGAAGCGCCTGAATTCGCCGCCTCCAGAGCGTCCGAAGAGGACTCCGTCGCTTCCAGCCATCAACAGGCAAAGCGTGCTTCTTCCCAAGCGGCGTGTGGCTTACGAAGCCAAGGAACGAACTCCCATGAAAGGTTTCTGCTGTTCATAATGCTTCTTTGCTGACTTCGGTTATTCCAGAACCTCGAAAATCACCGAATCGTTTGGAACTACCTCGCCTTCCCGACGTCCAACGATCGAGAAGCCCGAAAGCAACGTCGACGAACGCTGTCAACAACGTGCGTTGGAAGATCACTCGAGTTCGCCATTCGCCGGACGGGAAAACGACACTCAACAGGCTATTCTACCTCCCGGACATTACTCAGAAGCCGTCGTATGTTATGCCGTTCCCTGTAAACGACATCATGCCGCATTGGGGATTTAATGATTATCAGTTTTAGCGTTTTTGGACGCGTCAATAAATTTGCGTTTCACTTGGGGGTTTCAGAGTTCTTAGGGCGTATCGGAGATGCTGATTTACTTTTGAACAGTTTCTACTATTTATTTTGATCGTTTAGTGAATGAGGCCAACGACCATCATGGCGAGAAGTCCCAAAAGAGCGGAAAGCCTGGTCGTCGCAGAGCCCTTGTTACCGTCGCCCTTTCCATTTCCATTGCCAACTTGGTTGAGCGACTCCCTGATAAACTGATCCACGTAACCTCCGATCAGAGCGCGCGCCTTTTTCAAGCTGGTACTGTCGTCGGGGAGCGCTGGATACATGTCCGAGCAGTGGGCGCCCTCTGAAATCGAAATCCTTATCTCTAGTTGCATAGGATTCCACCCACTTTCGATCCACATCGCATATACTTCGTTTTTGGCGTTGGCGTCCGTATCTTTAAGTCCGAGATCCTTCCAGGGGTCGTAAGATCCGTTGGGGAAGACACACTTGGTTCCCTTGTAGTTCTTGGCTCCGCCGTATTTCTTTCGGTACTTGGCAACGGCGTTGTCCATGTAGTTCGCGTCGTAGGTCGAGTTGAAGAGATCGATGCACTGGTCGGAGAAGAAGCTGAAATGTTGGCTATGTAATGAAAAAGTTCAGATTCTCATTACTCGGTGGGTACGGTACTTCCAAAGATTCCATTGTTGCCTCCATCGGTGGTTTGGTCGTATCCAAGAGCGGTGCAGGTGAGCCAGATCCAGCTGCGAGCTTCCTCTGTAAATAAGAAGTAAAACTCGCCGCCGCAAAAAATCTCAAATCTTACGAATATCGGCATTATCGTAAGAGCCGTCACTGTAAGCCTTGACGTAATCGGCGTAACTGTTTCCCAAGCACGATGTAGAACCAGAGATCTTGTTGTTCCAGTTGTTTACGGCGACCACGGCGTCGAGGCCCTTGGAAGTGCTGTTGACGACTTTGCACATTTCTGTCAGAGTTAGAATCGAGCGTGACGTCTTATCCTGAAATAAAGATCACATTGAATCTCCCAAGAGCCAAGAATATCGGACCCTGTTATCGTTCGTGTACTGGTTGACGCCTTGGAACACGCTGTAAATGTTCTGGAAGAAGAACTGGGACGCTTTCGGTGTCATCGGAGTCGGGAATTCGTCGCACAAGCTTGAAAAAAATCAAGAAAATATGATTTTTTGGATTAATCTGTACTTGAAAAGCGTTTTTAGCTGCTTGCGACCGTCGGGTTCGTACATCATATTGGTCATCGTGTTGAAACCTTCGCGGATCAGTTGCTCGCATTTCGGATCGGTGTCCCTGATGTTCTTCTGCACGTTATCAACGTATCCTACGAGATGATAATCGCTGATTAAGAGTTAATCCTGAGAACCGCATACCGTAGTAATCAGTGAAGACGTTGACTGCGGAAGACGTGGACACAGCGCCGATGGTCTTGTTAGGATAGGTGGCGCGGAACCAAGCGGACAGAGATCCGGGATAAGAGCCTCCGAAAGTGATCCAGCGAGGTTTCGGGAACTTGTACTTGGCGTTCATGGCGTCGATGAAGTTGCTGTAATCTTCGAGCGCCTGTTCTACGGTCAGGTACACGATGTTCTTGGTCGATTGATCTCTGAAACCGTGAAATGAGGACGACTGCTACAGTAGGCTACTTACGGCTTAGGTCTGCTGGTTCCAAAGAATCGATGTTCAGCTTGGAATATCGCGGCTCCGTGTTTCTTGGCCCAAGTGATGTACGTGATGTTCTCGTTGAAGGCCCATTTCTCACCGCCACCGCCGATGGCGCTCTCGCCTCCTAGCATGAAGAAGACGAGGCCACTGCCATTGTAGTACTGCATGTTGTACTGGTAGCGCTAAACAGATCTTACGTTTAGCCATTTTCTAGTTTAAAGAGATCCACCTGGAGAAAAGTGTCCTTGTTGTTGGGGTCGAAATGATCCACGGGCTGTGAGACGTTGCCGTATCCACACACGTCCCCTTTAAGCGACTTACAGGGCCAATCCGTCGCCTTGGCTTCTTCAAAGTTCGGATTTCTAAGGAATCCTCCGTGAGGTCTTCCGAAGATCATCGCGGGCGCGTGGGAAGGACGCTGCGAAGCAGCGATCCCGAAGAGGGCCACGTAGAGGACGGTCCAGAGCATCCTGAAATGCAAGATTTAGAAAATCTGGAGAAATTCTTTAGGATTGGTCGCTGCTTTAGTTGCACAAGACACCACAGAAAGTGAAAATGATATTGTGAAGTATGTAAGCAATCCCAAGGGTTCTTCTTATCAATTCCTGGTCTTTCGCCTCAGCGGTGATTAGGAGTCTGTCCACAAGAACTGAGACGCTAATGAGCAAACCGGAGATTATAACTGCTTTTTGAAAGTAAACGAACACTTTGATACGAGTGCAAACATCTCCATACCTTGGAAAAAATGAGAAATCGACATGTTTCCTTCCGTTGCGACGTTTCGAGGTACTTCCGGCCCAGAAGATGGCACAAGCCAAAGCACAACACCCGAGAGTCACGAAATCCGTGGGAAATCTGTGCGAAAACAAGCAATTCCATGAGTTTCCACGCTTTTCCAAGCGACGATTCAAACCCGGGCTCTCGGAGCGATCCACACACGAACGAATTCCCGCGGACTCGAAGCTCGCGATTGCTTCGGATTTTTCAATTTCGCGAGTTTCGGACAAGATTTGCGGCGCTGTGGATCGTTATTTTGCTGTAAACTGAGGGGATTTCAGCGTTAGGATGGGGCAATTCGAAGCGTGGAGTGTTGCCGTGCTGTTTAGATGAATTCGCGATGTGAGGAGTTGGGCAGAATATCGCTCGGCGATGCGCTTTTTTGAGGGTTTCGCGTTGTACAAAATTTTGAATACGAGGCTTTCCTTAGCGCCGTCCTAAGCTCTTATCCGATTTCCAGAGAAAATGTTTTACCGGGACGAAGATGACACAGTCATCGAAATCTTTTTCGACTTAATAAGCGCGCAAGACGTCGAAAAAGCCGAGCGCCTCGTCGACGCGAACCCAGAAATCGTGCACAGGGCCAACGGCGACTACGTTAGCCCGATGCACGTCGCAGCAGAAAATGGATCGCTTGAAATGGTAAGTCTTCATTTTTTCGAGCTTTTCTGAAATTTAGCTTCAGGTCAAAATGCTGCGAACACGTGGGGCGAACCCGAACGCCGTCGACATCCTGGGAATGACGCCGATCTTCCAGGCCGTCGCCATCGGAAGCCTCCCGATCGTCCAGGAGCTCATCGCGGCCGGAGCGAACGCCGCGCATATCTCGTAAGTCTTTGCTTTTGTACTATTTTAGCTGATTTTTGGAATGTAGGGAAACCCAAGTGGACATCATCAGCGTGGCCATCGCCTACGGCCACTTCGAGATCGTCAAGTTCCTGCAGGCCGTCCATCCCAGAGAGTGCTTCGTCCTGTCCGCCCAGCGACGGTTGACTATCCTCGCAGCGTGCTGGAAGGGCGACATGGACGCCGTCCTCTACTTCACGCTGTTCCGGTGAGTTCTGGCATTTCCTTGAAATCGACTCTAAAATTCGGATTTTAGGCGCAGCGACATCGACCAAACATGGCCGTATTTCGAGAACCTGAACCCGCTAGGCTTGGCGGTTGTTCTCGACGACGTAAGTGGCCTTCTTTCTAATTCATTACCTGATCTCTCAACTGCTTAGATCGACTTGGTCCAGCTCCTGATCGACCTAGGAGCCAGCCCCACCGCCAGGTCGATGAAGGGCATGACGGCGATGGACCTGTGCGTCCAGCTGGAACGCGGCGACGACATGAAGACGTGCTTGACCAAGAGTCAGCTATCTGGAGGTAAGTGGTACTGTAGGAGTTCAGGAGGGTGTGCCTAGAATTGGAATCCAGGGATAGACACGGGTTTCAGACACTACTTCCGTCTACAAGACTAGCATGTCTAGGCCATCGTCTGTCACGGAGGTGTCATTCCATGCCTCAAGCCTGGAGCGACCGGTTGGTCCATGACATTCCCTCCGCCTCGAGTGCTGACCTGTCTGGTCTCCTGATCCACGTCTGATTCTCTCCAGTTTCAGCCCAAGTACGCATCGACAAGCGGATCCAAAGTTCGCCTCTCCGCTCCGTCATCGCATCTTTGTCGCCGAAACCTCAGCAGAGGCCGAGAGTAAGTTCTTAATATTCTAACTTCTGATCCTAATTTTGTCCAATTTCAGCAAAGGCTATTATCGTCCTACTCCCAGGACAAACTCCAGCGGATATTTTCTTACAGCTCTTCGAACTCGAGCGGATACGAAAGCGGCGTCAGCCTCGTGGGATCAGTATCCGAACATCCGTCAAAAATGAGGCGTAAGTAGGAATTAATTAGTGCTTTTCTGATTTCGTCTATTTCAGAATAATCGTCAATATAAGCTTGAATCCTAATTGCCTTTATATATTCATCATATAAATTTGTCAGCTCGTCTTCACTGGCCATCGTGTCTTTGTATCGTGTTTCAGTCACGTTTCATATCTTGGTTTTGTGGTTTTCCAATGTTTCAGGTGTGGAGTCGATGTATAATCTCCCAGTGACCGGCTAGCCGTTTCGGCTCACTTGCCAGCAGAGTCATTCGATGGCTCATTTCGGTCTCGCCGCGTCCGACATGATGCTTTTGGTCGCGGCTGTATAAGCGTTTCGAACCGTTTCGAACGTCCTCCGTGTTCGTACTTTGATCGGGTCAGCTGGGGAGAGAATGAATCATTTCTGACGCTTTTCTCCCTCAGTTCTCCATTATTCCGTGTCATTTTTCGCTCGTGCATTTCCTCTGAACGTCATAAACTAACTATTCTGTTCTATTCCAGGTCAATGAATAACACAAACCTCGTATCAGCGTTCTCCGCGCTGACGACTGCCGAAGCTGTGATCCCCCCGATCCGCCGGCATGGAGTACTCAACAGATTCGGCGCCGGAACCTCGTCGTTTGGCGCCTCCACTTCCAGTCAACTCTACGGCGACTGCAACAACGAAGACAGGTTCCAAAGCGGCAACCAACAGGAGTCGTCATCATCAGAAAAGAAGTCCTTCAAGCGCATGCACGGTAAGCAGTCTTATTTTTACTATTGAATCTTAAACCAGTCCTATTCCAGATGGCTTCGATGACCTCCGAGAAGCTATGGACCAGAAGCGCGCCTATCGACACGCAACATTCGAAGAGAAGTTCAACACCGAAGACGACCGTCCCCAAGGACCTGGCCTCAACCACCTGAAGCTTGGCTGCACCCACCTGGCCGCTTCCGTCGACATCCAGTACACCCACAACGACTCCTCCTGGCATCAGAAGAACTTCGAAGAGAAGCCGCCTAACGAAAGAAACATCCGCTGCGACGTTCCTGGAGCCTTCTTCCCCGACGACGGCGACGGAACACCGATGAAGCCCGTCCTCTACCGGGTCATCAACGTCGTCACGGACCAGCTCCTCCTCTGTGAAAGCGTCTTCGCCTACGAGGAGCTGGCCGACAGGGAGCTCCAGTTTATCGTCATCCAGCGGAAGGTCAGCGTCGAAGGTCCGGAATTCAAGATGCGAGGCTTCAACGGCCAGTTCGTCGACGTCAACGACCTCGTCTGGATCTACGACGTCGTCCGGTACCAGGCGGTGGACGTCCTCCCGGACGAACTCTTCGAGCGAGCGATGTACCGCGGCCGAGAGAAGGTCTACTGGACTTCGAGGGCTCACAAGTTCCTGCGGTCCTCGGAGTTCAAGACCGCCTATGGGTTCGTCATCACCGATCGAGGCGACTCCGTCATCACCGGAAGTGACGAAGTCGTGCCGCTGACCGGGACCCACCTGCTGCAGTACCTGGGCGGCACTCCAGCGAAGAACGACATGTTCCAGATCGACTACATCAACCGACCGAACTTCGACGTCCTGCAGATGTTCGTCAGCAGCAGCGAGATGCACGCAGGCTTCCCGATGACCCTGAAGCCAGCGAGGCGCGACGAGGAGATCATTGTCGTCAGTAGCACCATCACGACGCAAGATTACCGCGAGATGCTGAATCCATTCGACTACTGCAGCGATCTCCTCGTGGCTATCGAGCGTCAAACTCGCTCGTACGCCTTGGGCAAGTTCACGGACGCGGTGGTGCAGCAGCTGGACGCGGATGCCGTAATCATCCCGGCCGGAATCCAATGGCAGAACGAAAAAGGCGGAAAGCTGACCGTCAAGAAGGAAACGGTCGACATGCACTCAAGACTCTTTGCCGGAGCTAAACTTGCTACCGTGGTGATATCTTCCCAAATCCCACCGGTGCTTGTGAAGCTCGAGTCGAACAAGTTCAGCAAGAACAAGAATCTCTGCATGTGCTTCCAGACGTTTCAAGCGGATAGAGATAAGCTCAAAGGACAAATGAAGGTAGGATCTTGTTGTAAGACTAACAAGGCTAACATTTACGCTTTTCAGGAAATCAAGAGAATTACGGAAGTCAACGTGTCGCCCATCGAGCAGAATCCGACTGACGACGTGATGCAGCGCTACCTCTTCCTGGGCAACATGCGTCGTCAGCTCCGCTCGCATCTCCTGGACGGCCTCCCGATGAACAACCGGATGCTGACGGCTCTCCGCCAGCAACACTTCAGCGAAACATACGACTTCAACGATGAGTACGTCGAAACGAAGCCCTTCAACTATTGCGGCCAAGACCTCGTCCTGGATTTCGAGCAGTCCACGGCGCTGGAGTTCATCACTCAATGTGACCCAGCGACCGTCGTCATCGAGGCCTGCGCGGGAGCTGGAAAGACGCTCTGTTCCGTGGCGCTTATGGTCGAAACGATGAAGTTGGACCCGGAGGCAGTCCAGTTCATGTGCGCCCCGACGAACAGGGCCGTGGACAACATGGCCAACGCGCTCTCCCAATGCGCAGCTGCTCGACCGATCCGCCTCTTCTCCCGGGCTGCTCTGGACAAGTTCGACGACGAACCTTCGTATTCCTTAACGAAGGTCGTCGAGTCGCTCGCGGACTCGTCCAGATACGGAATTACCCCGACGGAGAAGGTGATCCTGAAGGGATACCTGAAGCTCTGCGCCAAGCTGGCATCCATGGGGAGCGACATCGCCACAGTGGGCCAAGGAGAATTCCACGGCCTATCGAACCTCAAGCTCACCGTGGGGAACGCGGTCAACCACATCGTCGTCTCCCGATACAAGCCCAACGTGATCCTGACGACCGTGGATATGGGCCTCCGCGACATGCTGTCCGGACAGAAGGCGGCCATCTGCAAGCAGAAGTTCAAGCGAATCCTCATCGACGAAGCATCACAGCTGGACGAACCAAGATTGATGGCGCTTCTCTCCTTAAACATGCACACTCAGCAGGTAAGATTAGCTTCTGACTCATGGCATTAATCGCTTTGTTTTCAGGTTGTTCTGGTCGGAGATCCCCGTCAGCTGCCTCCCTACATGGGAACCACGACAACAGAACAGCTGCGGAAAATGGCCGGCTTCTCCGCGTTGGACACCGTTATGCGCATCGACAACGTCCCGGTGGTCAAACTCCACGTGGGCTACCGGATGCACAAGGCGCTCCTGGCGCTCACATCGGCCGCGTTCTACAACTGCGAGCTGCAGTCGGCTGATGTGGGCCCGTGGAAGTCGAAAACGCCGCGCTGGAGGCGTTTGAATTCCCAGTGCCCGATGTTTGTGGGACTCGTCGGCGGCCAGGACGAGAGGGCAGGAACATCGACGAACAACCCCTTGGAAGCAAAGGTGGCGGCGAAACTGGTCCGGGAGGCGCTTGACGTGAGTTCATTACTTTTCTAGTTTCTCAACTGATTCAAAATATTTCAGAATGGCGTAAATGAAATGGACATAGGCATTATCTGCCTGTACAACGCGCAAGTCCGGACTGTCTGCCGACTTCTGAGGGACCTGCCGAACGTGGAAGTGGCGTCCGTCGACTCGTTCCAGGGACGCGAGAAGGACTACATCATCGTCCTCACAAGCAGAAGCGGCGGCGGCGAAGGCGCCTTCTTCTCCGACATGCGCCGTGCCAACGTCGCCACTTCTCGCGCCATTCTCGGAATGGTCATCCTTGGTGAGGGTTACGCTTTGCGTAGCTCGGAACCTTGGAACCGCATTCTAACCTTTTCCGAGCGTTACGGTGCTGTGAAGCACGACTACGCGGCTGAATTAGGCGTAGAGTTATGAATATAGATATGTCCACTGGTTGTGATCATTACGGGTATAAATGTTTTACCGATGTTTTGTTCTATTGGGATCTTTGGAGGATGGTGACCTTAGGGATTTAGATAACGACCGGTTCGCGGTGGCTTGTTGAATATAAATGAACCTCAATTTTGTTGTCTGCAATGTGGTTTTGTCTACTTTTTGGTCTGAAGAAACGAGAAATCCGTCTATTATTAGCCGATGTAGTCATGTCTAGTCTCATCGTTGTCCATCTGTCTGGATATTCGTCTAGCGATTACTCGGAGCTGGCTAGCTTTGAGGCTTTGGATATTATAGGAAAGCAGCTATGATCAAATATAATTATAGGTCGCAAGGTGCGTTTAGAATAGATAGCGCGCTCGTTGGCAACAGTCGCGCCTCGTTCCAAACGTTTCCCTGCAACGCTGTGGGTCGCGGCGCTCTTTTCGGACGATGCATGAGATCTATGCGGTGTGGCCTGGCCGGGAAGAAGAGCGCCTTGCCTAGCGGACGACGTCCTCCTAAGAGCGCTGGGCGCCAGCGCTGACCCAACGCAGTGCCCAGTGTGCGCCGCTAGGAAGCGCCTGCTGCTCACGGTGATCTCTGGCGTTGCCGTTGTCAACGAAAGTCGGCTGGCGTTCTAAACTGTGCGTATTTTAAGCATTTGCTTGTGGCGAACGTGGCGTTCGAGTTTGTTGATTCGCGGAGTTGTTTGCTTTCTCCCCGAAGTCATGCTTCGCGTTTTCCAGGTTTGGTCATAACTGCTGCTTCGCGATTCGTGGCATCCTTTCGTTCATATGGTGTGCATTGCTTTGGGCTAGAAACAGGGTATATATAATGCAGTTCTATATCCAGCCTCACTTTCAGGTATTCTTACCTCGGAGCATCGAAATGGAAGCAAACGGCCTCAACGTCACAGCACAAAACTTCGAGGACTTCTTAAAGTGCGTTCGCACCAAAGCAAAAGCTGGGCCTCGATTCGTCCCAGTCAAGGATGGGACTCCAGAGAAAATAGACCGCCTGGACGACCATCGCGAATCCGAACTCTCGGGAGTTGCCTGCGTTCCGTATCGGGTCTTCGCCAAGCACCCTGACGGAGATTTGGCCGTTCTGGAAGCGCTGTATCCACCAGGGCTCCCTAGGAATCTGAGGCAGTTCCCATTCCTTATGATGGACTCACGAATCGTCATAGGGCCAAACTTCACCGGCGAACGTTTTGACTTCGCCGAGATCAAGCTGAACGACGAAGTTTGGGTCTTCGATATTGAGTTTATCGATAACGTGAAGCGTCTGTTCCATTTGGTCCAGAGGAAGGAAGTCACGACAGTCGTATCGCATGTGCGACTTTTCGCAAAGACCGTGTGTTTCACGAAGAAGAATTGGTCCACAGAACCAGACTTGGAAGTTTGTAAGTTTTCAATTCTAAAATTCAGTTAATCGATTTGTATTTTAGGTACTCCCCACTTAATTAATGCGCTAGTAGGGCTAGCCAAGGAGCCGAGTAAGGAGAACGGCAGCCTGGAAGAGGCAGCGCCAGCCCCTGCAGTCCCCGTGGCAGAAACAAGACCAACTCCCGTGACTCCGGCGCAACCAGCTCCTGCAGCACCTCCGAAGCAGCCCAAGGTCGAAAGCAAGAGGCCTTCCGTCGCACAAGAACCACCTGCAGTTCCTGCCAAGGCTGCCACACCGCCGAAAGCTCAGGAAGCCGCTCCTGCTCCACTTCCAGACAACTCGGCCAAGGTTCAGGCAAGCTCTGCTAAGGCTGCCACACCTCCTAAGGCTCCAGTGTCTGTCGATTCGACCTCACCAAGTGTTCCAGCACCGGAAGTGGTTCAAAAGGTCGCAGATTCGCCAAAAGAAGAGCCGAAGCCGAAGAAAAAGGTATCTTACCAAACTCCATTGCTCGAATTCCAAAAGCCGCTGGCCAAGGAAGAGCCGAAGCCGGCTGTTGAATCAGATCATGAAGAGGATCCGCGAAAAGCGAAATACGGTAAGAATATTGGTAACAAGTGCAAACTTCCTCACCTGGAATGTTTTCAGATTTCAACAAACCCATCGAAGCACTTCCAATCGACTTCGAAAACCTGAATAGAGGTAAGCAGCGCTCTGGGGATCTTTCCTAACCCTTCGTTTCCAGATATCCTCCAAGACGACGAGGATGAGTACATCAACGACTTCCGCGCTTCGGATAAGCGCGACTTGCTGCCGGAGAAGCGCGACTCCGAGAAGATCTTAATGCTCAGCAACCTCCGTGAGGTCAGCAGTAGGCAGTTGCTATACGCAGTGAAGCAGTACGCCAATAAGAACAAATGCCGGCCACCGCTTCCCGACACGAAGCCAAGAGACGCACTGGAGCACAACAACAGAGCGATGAGTTTACCAGTTTCCCAGAAGTTTTCTTTCCCGATCGCCTACCGCGTGATCGCCGTTTTGCCGGAAACGAATCAGCTGATTCTCGAATCTCTGTTCGTCAAGAACTTCTTCGAGCACCGCGTCGCACTTCAGTACCTGATCCTTGACGAAGACAGCTGCGAAGGCCCCACTTTCGAGCGCACGGGATTCAATATCTTCGATTCGGCGGTCAACGACATCGTATGCGTGTACGACATCACCGCATACCACGGAGATCAGCCGACGGACAACTGGGCCGAGCGGAACATGTACGGCACGACCGCGAAATCCCAGATCGTCTTCAAGTCCTTCGCGCATCGTTTCATGGGAATGTCGGTCTTCAAGACGCTCTACGGAATGGCGAACAATGAGAAGACGGTCATCTCCGGAATCGACGAGCCTGTCGACATCGACAACAACCGCCAGATCTACGCTTCTGTGGGCGACTCCATCCACGCCGGCGACATGTTTCGGGTGGACGTGATCCCGAAGAACTTCTTCTCGGTGATCGGCCAGATGCACGAACTCGCGTCAGGGAGCGAGCTGACCTACGCGACAGATCGAGGCCCGAAGACGATGGTTCTCGTGGCCGGAACCAAGCTGAACAACATCATGCTCACCTACCAAGATCCGTTCAACGAGCATTGGGATCTCAGCCTGATCGAGCGGCTGGATCGCCAGGCGGCCGCTTTCGCCCTTGGCAAATACGGTGAAGAGATGTGCAACAGAATCGACCTGATGGAGAGAGCGTACCCGGTGAAGCTGGAATTCAACAACGTGAAGGACGAAGACGCCGGAACGATCACCTTCTTGGAGGGGTACTGTACGTACAGTCCTGACGAAGCGCTGAAACAAGAATCCGAGCTGAAGGTTGTCATCAAAGACGTCGGATCCTTCGTCATTCAAGTTTACGACGGGAGGCGTTTCGAAGTGGGCCGCCAGTCGAAGCTGTTCATCAATATGAACCGAAAACTGATTTTGGAGAACCGCAAAGATATCCTGGTGACCACGGTGGACAGAAGCCCCAACGACGACCCGGCGATCCGATTCCTGTGCAACGGTGGCTACGCCCGTTCCATGAAGAGGCAAGCGCAGATGCCGGCAGGAACCACGCCTGTCCAAACGATGTTCCAAGCGATCCGATCCAAGAAATTTCCAAGTGTCAGCTTCGACCAAGTGATGGAAATGAAAATCGACCCGATCATGAAGTTCTGCGATGAAACTATCGAGCTCGACTTCCAACAGGAGAGCTGCGTCAAGGCGATCGCCTGTATGAAGAAGTGGCCTGAACTCTTCATGATCAGCGCGTGTGCTGGAGCCGGAAAATCGCTTTGCTCGATTGCCATCCTCAAGGAGTCGATCAAGCGTGATCCGAACTGCGTCCAGATGGTGTGCTCCGCCGCGAATCGAGCCGTCGACAACTTGGCCGATTCGCTTCACCGCCTGGGCGAACATCAAGTCCGCGCGATTCGAATCTACTCCGGTATGCAGCGATCTAAGATGAACTTCCAAGAGCCCTCCTACGGCTTCAACGCTATCGTCGAGAGATTGGTCCAACATGGCTTGGATTACGGTGTCAGCGAAGAAGACGGGGATGTCCTGAAATACTACATGGACGCGTACAAGCAACTGGGGCATTACGCGAAGAACCCGCGACGACGTGAGGATTTCGAGAAGATTGAGGATATGAAGATACGCATGAAGAGGACCCTGAGCGAAGTTTCCAATATTGTCATCCGCATCTACAAGCCCCAAGTGGTCCTAACCACGATCGACTTCTTCCTCAACAATTGCCTCCAAGCAAACACGGTCAACACGCTCTGCATGATGAAGTTCGACCGCGTGCTGATCGACGAAGCCTCGCAGCTGGAAGAGGCGAGATTCAACCTGCTCCTGAACAGGAACTGGAAGACGAGGCAATTCGTCGTTGTCGGTGACCCCAAACAGTTGCCGCCTCACTACCGAGCCACCTACGACCCGAATCTCAAATCCCTCTTCGGAACTTCGACGTTGACGGTGCTCACGAAGACCGCAATGCTTCCCACGCTCAGTCTCACGAACGTCTACCGTATGCATCCAGCCCTTCTCGAACTCACTTCCATTGGTTTCTACGACGGACAACTGACGAGCTGCGACGGTCCCTGGAAGAAAAAACCCGTCCATTGGTCGTTTATGAAAAATCGCAACTCCCCAGTCGTCTTCGCCAACGTCGGCGGATGCTCCATGGTCTCAGGAACGTCAAAAATCAACGAGAAGGAAGCCGAGAGCGCAGCGTTACTGGTCAAGTGGGCAGTCGACGACGGCGTGGATCCTCAAGACATCGGCGTCATCTGCCTGTACAAGGCCCAGCGAGATCTCGTCACCTCTCGCCTCTTAAAGATCATGCCTCAATTGAAGCTCCACAAATCGGTTGACATCGCCACGGTCGATTCTTACCAAGGCCGCGAGAAGGATTACATCATCGTCCTCACGACGCAACATGAATTCAAAGTCGGCGATTTCTTCTACAATCCCCAACGTGTGAACGTGGCGACGTCCAGAGCGATCCTGGGAATGGTGATCTTGAGCGAGGAGCTTGCTGTCAGGACAGTCCAGCCCTACGAGAGGCTTTTCAGCCACTGCGTTGAGAAAGGGCTCTACGAAGAAAATATCTACGAGCGATACCTGAAAGGTTACTGAGGAGTTCTGTGATGTGTCTGTAAATAAATGGAAAGCGAGGTCAACTATAAAGATTCAAGTCAGAATTGTTCACATTTCGAGCCAAAGAAAGACAGATTTACTTGTATAAATTTAAAGCTTCAAAATCCACAAAAGTAATCTCATAAATTGACAATGCAGGCGAGGATCGGGTACTCTGGGACTCACTCGAACTCGCAGTCCAGCATCGCGTTGCACATCCTCCCAGGATCGGTTTCCGTGATCGTTCGGAGTTCGTCGTGGACGCCATCCACAAAGATCCGACACAATTCGTCCAAGATCTGGGTTTGCCCATAAGAATCACACTTCGCGTGCATTTTTCGTTGGACAAGATGCTCCTGGCAGTGGTCGTTCTGGTGCAGGATCTCGACCATGTCCAGGCACATCAAGCAGGAACTTTCGAGGTCATCTGGAAATGGAATCCTTAGCTGAGGATGGCATCAGAATCGAGCCTACAGTTTGGTTCCTGAGGTCGATTGAACTTGATCTTCTTGGGTACGCATTTGGAATGACGGGGCGCAGATAGGACATTGGCGACGAGGCTGAGGGCGAGGAGAGCTGAAATTGGAAATGTGAAGGGTAGCCCTGGACCAGTTACCAATAAGGGTCTTCATGGCGTTGGATGATAGCGGGGTCGATGGGAAAACCAAACTTGAGGGTCTCTTTTTATAGGCGACCGGAAACGCGGCGGGTGATAAGATGCCCCTTAGGATGAAAACTGATGAGTTGGCCGGGGGAGAGTCACACGACCGGAGGAGAATCGCCAACCTGGTTCGTTATCGACGGTCGTTGGTTGAATCACGCTGTAAGCGGATGACGGCGAACCGGGCGACGGCGAGACGGCGGGATTACGGTAGGAGGAGCGGATGGTCACGATGGGAGCCTCGTGATGTGGACAAGATTTTTGGTGTCGTTTAGGGTTTGCGATCTTGTGATCGAAGAAAAACTGGAAAACAAAGAAAAATTTCGGAATTTTTCGGGTATTTCGGAGGCTGATAAGGGGCTTTTCGTTTCAGGAAGGCTGCACCTAAGCCCGTCTTCGGAACTCATCGGCCGCACACTTCAATGATCTGTGCAAAGGTGTATCCCAAGGCCACGGTCACAGTTTAGTGTTGTCCTTCTCGAGAAGGCCGTTTGCACTTGAACCCACCCATCTTCAACTCAACGGTCGCCATGTGCATCTTAATCACCTGTGCAAACGTGAATTCCACCCTCTTTGCACCAGACCTATAATTCCTCGTTTCTGCAAAGGAAATCATTCCTTTCGCTTTCTAAGCCCCTCCACCCGATGACGCCCCAATCCACCCAAATTCAAGCGATAAGCACAGCCAATCATAGGCAACAACAATGACAAAGCACCTCGAGGGAAGCAGTGACAGGTGCTTCGCTTATCAAATCAATGCTGCTTAAGCGCTTTGATTATTTCGAAAGCGTTTGTCTTTTCTATTCGAATAGTGCAGGCTTGCCGTTTTGGATTGCAAGCTATACACTTTGACCAAAGGCAAAGTTGAGAATTGTGAGTATGAGTTGCCAAGCAACGCCTGATTTGAAATTCTGGGTGGATTTCGATATTACGCTTGTTCAGAGTCATGCTGAAGTGTCTCAAGACGAGTTGTGACTAATTCATGAGTGGTAAAAGTCAGTTTTGCAACAGTGCGGTGAGATCACGGATCCTGAGAGCCCGGGTGGAAAAGCTACCGGCTCTATCCTGTGTGAGAATCGGAAATGACCGAACGCGGGTAGCTCTATGGGTCTACAGACGGGTTCTGGTGTCTGTAGACAGCGTCAGGATCTCGAAAGTCGGCCGCTCATTGTCTTTAGAGGCGCTCCAGCGGTCGGTCGGGTCCACGGCCAGTCTCCTCCTCAAGCTTCTTTACGGTCGGATTCAACGCTTGTCATTTCCCGCTTCCCTCATGTTGGAAACGTGCGTCTAAGCATGAGACGAATGACGAGTCTAGTCGTGCTGGGCAGAGAATGAACACTTCTCCCTCAAAGTACATTACCACTGTTAGCCTGCACCAAAAACTGTTTACGTGAAACCACAATCGGCTTGGAGGTCCAATCGAGTTTCTGCGATAAGGACAGAAAAACTGCACAAAGGAATCACTTGACCGTCGAGCGGAAGATAAGAGACTGTTTTTGGAAGTTCGTACGTGGGGAGGCGAAGATAGGAAGCCTGTTGATAGGAGGTCCAGAGGTCGTGACGTTGTGAGACCGGAGAAAGGGGAGGCCAGAAAGCTGAATTGTTGGGAAACTTGGAAATTCAAGGACGCCCTTTTGAGATTTGCTGAGAAGAGATAAAAACCTTTAAATGGCTCTGCTCGGATCTCCGATATAGACACTTATCGCCGCACCTCAGAAACCCTGCAGCCCTCCATTCCTGCTTCTTCCAAACGGTGACCAAGAGAACAGCGGCGACGCCATTTTCCCGTTTTTCCCGTGCGGCACTCACCGAAGCGAAAACACGAATTGCCCTCTCCCGGCGAAGGACATAATAGGCCGTGGTCGCGCAGTCGCCGGGCCGCGAGGCCTCCGTCGGCACATAGCAACCTGGGCAAAGCTGCCTGGATACGCCAATCGCCACTTGCGCGACCACTTCTCTTCTCCTCGTCGGCTTCCAGGCGCCGCCAAACGTTCTTGTTTCTATCCTCGCTAAAGCCGGCTGCGCTCGGCTAAGACGTCGTCCCCACACACGCCTGACGCGTACGTTTGATCATCAAATCCACTGGGATGGCATCAGGTAAGCCGTTGTTTATCTGTGAACGAGTCCTTTGGTCTCTTTTCGTTGCTGACTACGTGTTTGGCTCTGTCCTTTGTCTGTCCTTATGCCTGTTTCGTGTCTTAGTTATGACTGTTCCGTGTCAGTTTGTGTCCTGTCCCTGTAAACCCCGCATGCCAGCCTTAAAAAGGCTCGAATTCCAGACCTCTTCAATTTCCGCAACATTTTCTCAAAACAGCAGAGGACGACTTCTACTACCGCCACTTCCAAGCCCCAAACGTCGGGATCCAAGTTCAGTTTCAACCAGAAGAAGGCGTCCGTAGATTCGTCGAGCCAGTTCTGGTCGAATCCCAAAAAGGACCAAAAGCAAGCTGCCGTTAAGAATCTGTTTGGAAAGGGAGAGAACGGTAATCAGGAAGACGTTTCGATTCCGGCGGGTGCATGGGGATCTTCTTCGCATGAGCCTGAAAGTGCATGGCTTATTGAGTTTCAGGGAATTGAGATTTCAGGAAGTTCGTTTAGATCAATATGTGTCCGAGGAGACATTTCCGTGTTCGATCTGCGGAAGGAACTTTATCAAATCCAGCTTGGTAAGTTTGGAAGTTTTGCATAAAAGTGCGAGGATCTGGAAAATACGCGTTTTTGCGTCAGTGCTATTTAGAGTTCATAGCCCAGAAGCCGTAAATCTCGTTCCGATACGGTACATTAAGCAATTTATGTACAACTGGGACTTGTTTACGCTGACCGAGGCGCGGATTACTCCCGCTGCCCAGCGCATAAATTACTTTTTCGAGTCGATCATGCACTTGACTGGTTTCGGCACCACTTAACGCCGAACGTCATTCTCCATGACAACCCGAAGAAGCCAATCTCGGCGGAAAACGAGCGTAAGATGGAATTCGTTTAGGAGAAACACGAGCCGGCGTGCAGGAAGATTTCGAATCTGAACCGGAAGCAATTCGACTCGGGGAAGCAGAGGGCCGATGGGTCCGATGTTACGTTGCAGGGAGTCAGGAAGGCGCAGAAGGAGAGGGAGAAGGTGGGGCAAGAGTTTGGAATCTGGGATGAATTGAGAGATTCTAGGTCGGAGGAACGTTCCAACGTCCGAAAACGAGCTGGCGAGAGAAGCATTCGAACTTCATAACGGCGGTTTCGTCGTCGAAGCAGGTGGAATACGCGCTGAAGAGCGGAGCGCCGCTGCCTCCGCCGCCGAAGACGTCGGTTCCAAGCGGTGAGTGACGAGATGAGGATTAATCGGTTGTTTGCAGTGAGCGTTCTGTGTTTGTCCTGTGTTCCGAACCCATTTTCACGTGTTTTTGTGGCTTTTTGCCTCCAAATTCTATTTTTCGTGATGCATGTAACATTTGTCCTTGTTGTCAGTGTACCTAAACATGGGAACGGACGACGGAATCAGGTGTTACTCCTCGTTGAACCCTCCCCCTTCCACAAGCGGCGGCTTTGGCGGCGTCCAGCCGGTCGCCGTTCCCAAGGCGGACCCGAGTAAGTTTGACGCTCCTTTCGCAGAGTAGATGATTCCAGTTGTTTCTTTGTTTCTTTGCGCATTTTAAAGCTTAAATTTGTATTTCAGATTACGTCCAGTGCGAGTACTGCGGCCGCAACTTCAACCAAAACGCCGCCGAGAGGCATATTCCGTTCTGCAAGGAGCAGCAGTCGCGCAACCGGAGGAGCACGTCGCATAGTCGGGCACCGGCCACGGCTATGAGCAAGCCGGTAGGTCTTAGAACAGCTTGGAAGCTCGTATTCCATGCTGTACAATCAGTAAAATAACCTCTCAAAATTCCAGAAAACGGGCCAACGCAGCGCGAGCTCCACTCGGCCTCCTCTGCCCCCAGCCACGGGCCACAGCTCCTCGAACAGCTCTTCCGGCGTGGGCACTTCCCACAATTTCCGATCCAACCGTCCTCCGAGCCGCCGTTCCTCCAGCGACCGTATCGACACTTCCAAGAGCCGCGCGGGAGGCCAGCGACCTTCGCTCCCGACCGCCTCATCCAAGCGAGGCACCTCCACTTCCGCGGCCTCTCGCTCGGCCCAGTCGCCTTCTCGGAGCCAACTCAAGACCCCGTAAGTTTGGGAAACCGCTTAGAACTGCTCCCACTCATAGCTAATCTCGTGTTTCAGCACTCCGGTCCGTCTTAAGCATTAAGAGAGCACTGGGAACGCGTTTCCGATAACATTCTGTGTGTCCGTCGTCCGATTGTCCTACGTTTTCTTGTGTCGCTTGATAACAATTTGCTTGTGGTTGCTTAGATCTAGATTCACGTTCAACTCTGCGATTTCTCACGTTTTCAACGGATGTTTAGTGCCCATAACGGCATAGAAAAGCCTCCCAAGACTTCGAACAGCAATGGCTATCACAAGCCGCCAAAAACGTCCTCCTCCAAGCCGACCACTTCTCACTCTAAGCCTACGACGTCCCATTCCAAGCCTTCAACGTCGTATTCAAAGCCGCCTCCAACGACATCCAAGGCTCCTCCAACATCGCATTCTAAGCCTCCGTCGACTTCGGCCACGCGACCTCCAAGAACCGGAGCCAGAGTGGGGACGACGATGTCCGGAGAGGCCAGGGAGAGGTCGAAGAGCCGAGGAAGGACGAGTCAGACGAATAGGTCGCGGTGAAAGGGATAAGAATGGAGAAAGAAAAGAAATTTTATATTTGGAATGGAAAGAGAAATATGTAGAAGTTATAAGGTGTGGCGGTGTTTGGGAACGAGGTGCAAGAGGCCCCTCATATGGCTAGAACAATTAAACATAGGACAAAGTTCAAGGGTCAGTTATTGCACACTTGCTCGTCACTTGTGATAGGAAATCTTCATGAAGCGTCGTTTCTTGATTTAAGCGGTTAAGTATATCGAAGTTATAGTCCTTCATGGCTCCTTCAAGCGACGCGATCTTTTGCTATTGTCCGTGGCTCAAAAGATCCTGGAAAACCTGGATTTCTGTTCCGGTAGTTTATTGTGATAGATTCACCAAACACATGAAAAATCTGTCCCGCTAGGAATGTTTCAAGCGGCTTTCAACAGGTTCCTCCGTCCTCCAAAAACCTCCGACGACCCACTTTCTCCGCTACTTAAGCCCAGCCTCAGATCTTCTCAGCATCAAAATGTCGCCCATCCGTCTCTCCCTCGCGCTCCTCGCCGCCGTCGTCGCCTCGGCGCTCGCCGATTTCGGACCTCACGAGGGTTACGGTAGCCACGAGGGATATGGCGTTCATGGACCCAAGGGATATGATCACGAAGGATACGGTAGCCAGTATGGCCACGGCTACGGCGGAGACCATGGCGCCAAGTACGGTTACGGACACGATGCCGGGCATAAGGAGAACTACGGAAAGGGCGAGAAGGCGGACTGGGCCGAGTCCGCCTACGGAGGCCACGAGAGCCACGACCACGGAGAGAAGTATGGAATGGGACACGGCGATGGATACGGCAGCCAGTATGGACAGCACGGAGGATACGGGCATGGCTTCGGATACGGAGGATATGGAGCTCCCCACTATGGACATTGACTCTTTTTAACGTTTGACTTGTTTCGCTAAATAAATCATTTCTTGTTTTTGGGTGTCATGAGCAAGTTTGTCGAGGCGGCGCTTACGTTGCTCGATTACAATGCATCCAAAAAACAATAAGATTCTTAAAATCTATGTGCCAACCGAAGCGACACAGTCATCAACCTAAACAGCAGCCTTTGGGACAACGTGTTCGGGAATCCAATAACTTCCTTTTCAAACTGAACTTGCTACGGATGTAATTTAATGGTTCTTTTAGACTGAATATGGAAAAGAGTAATCTGTAAAACTGAGCTGTTTTTGGCAGGTGCCGGTGAAAAAAGTCAGAGTCTACTTAAGCCTGCTGCTGCTGCTGAGGTTGAAGCTGCTCTGGTGGAGCAAAAGAAGCAATTCTTATTGGACCAGTTTGTGGGGTCGAATTAAATGAGCTACGTGCTTATGTTCTTTTATAAATGCTGTAACGCTTAAGTATATTTCTTTGATTGAACAGATGTTCATGTATCATCTTAGACCCTTACAGAGTTTACGGAGTTATGGAATATTTATGGAAAAGTTGGAAAAGGCCACACCGTCATTTGTATCCTTGACCGTCCCCTATTTCAGAATTCCCAGAAGCTCTCAGGTGGCCAAGAACATGATGACCGACCTCGACAACACTCCCGAAGCCTGGTGCGTGAACAGCAACTGCTTCAGCGTCAAAAAGCACGACACTGCTCAGAATGATCTCAGAAAGTTTTGTGGTTCGGTTATAGGTGTCTTAGTTTTGGACCTGAGAAGAAGGCAAATTTACTCAAACAAAATTACGAATTGTAGAAAGAAAATGAAATATAAATACACGTAGGTCAGTCCAAATAGTGGTCAGTGGCTGGAACTGACAATGTCGTCGTGTCGTCGCAGTACTTCGAGCTCTTCGAGTTTTGCCAAACGCTGGCAGGAAGTACGCCGGCACGTGGATCACCTCTTCTGGCTCTCTAGGGATAACCACCGTTTTGCGCAGATCCAGGTCCGTGATCCGCACGGCGCTACTGGCTTTGTGAGGACCATTTCGTGGACCGTAACCGGCGGCGCGACGGGCAACAGCGTCGCAAATAGATGATTGAACATCCATCGGACAGCCGTAGTGCATTGTTGCACCCTTCGGACGGCTTCTTATGGCGTTGTTGAGGGCGTAAAGGATGTGCCGTGGGTTGTTCTTCGGCTCTTGGATCCCAAGGAGCACAGCATCCTTCCAAAGATGTAGAGCGTCGTTGTAAATGTGTAACTCGGATTCTCTGCAATCAATAGAGTGTAAGAGGGCTTCGTAAAAAAGAAAACAAGGATGGACACCCGTGCCGATGATGCGCCGATGATTTCCTTTTGAGGCGGTCCGAACGCGTTCAACGCCTCGTCGGTGATCTGAAGGGCTTTCACTATGGGTGGACGACGAGGCGTCAAAACCGTGAAACCGACTCCAAACTTCTTCGGGGTGCGCAGGTCCTCACTGATGTCTGATGATAACTGAAAATTAGTCTTTTTAAGATTAGGTTCAAGCAGAATTAGATTGATTCTTATTTGGCCTTCTGGAAACTACTGTATGAAAAGTTTTC
>KN167021.1:77914-94944 GCA_000757745.1 Steinernema scapterisci | reverse complement strand
AGGGGGGGGGGGTATACAGTATACCACAAAAAAAAATCGCGCCCTGCCAAACTTTTGTTCGCTGGGCGTGCTTCTGGCAGCGCCGGATCACCGCGGACCAGCCAAAACGGCGGTATTTAGGCATTTCGAACATTAACCGGCGGTGTCCATTCCGAAAGAAGAGATTGTTCTGACCGTGTTCAGATCAGAAATTGTCACAAACGGTCGTTTTTAGGCATAGTTGTAGGCGTTTCGAGTTTGGCTTCCATTTTGGCATCGTTTTGCGGCAGAAAGAGTCTCCCAGCGGCGACGGATCACCCTGGACCACGCTTTGCGGCAGTATTTAAACCTTTTGAATCCTTCACGGCCGGGTTCCATTGGAAAGAGGAGATCCTAAGGAACCCAATTCTGCCAAAATCCCGACATTTCGGGGCCTCAACCTATAGATTCTGCCTCATTTTGTCCGACACTCTGCCGTACTGAGCACCTGGTGGCCGGAGGCTCCCGACACGATTTCCCTGCGTTTTTGTGCATATCTCTCTGTAGTTTTTTGGCTTGTTTGTGGTCTACATGGCTTCGTTTTAACGTTACTTTGGGTAGATTATTGAATTTTTTTCAGAAAATTTTTCGCCCTCCGGGCCGAAGTGGGGAGGGGGGGGGCTGCCTTGGTCCACCCTTGGTCCAGGCCTGCACAGCCCTGGGCAGAAGTGTTTGCAACAAATAACCGCGAATGAACCTAAGAAGTTTACAGTAACCTAAATGGAGACTTCCTTCAATCCTCGTTCGGCTTTTTTTTTTTATAATCATTCTACGCTCTGTCTTGCGGGCTTCGATAAATTTGAGAATCAAGATATGACAAAACTACCTTTTCCGGTAGATCTGAAACTTATCTGTAACTGGTTCAGTTTCTACTGAACGATTGAATTCCCAGCCCACAAAATGTTATCGAAACCGTACGGAGTGATCGTCTTCAACCGTACACTGGATTCGAGAACAACCGAAGTCCACCTCACTTTGCGGCTCCGCAAACAGTAACGGACAATCCGTTCCGCCTACATAAAAACCAAAATGAACAAAATGTGAATTAAATCCAAAGACCAACTGCCGCATCGTGTTCTTCCACATCACTCGCGATCGATGGCTTGACTCAGAAGAAACGAAGAACTTCGAAAGAAGCTCCGAAATCGGCGTTCGAAACACCCACCATACCTTTGAGCGATGTGTCATATTGGCTTTGACTGACTTCTTGGTCCCAACGCGACATTCTCCGTAAAACCATCTCATGTGATGGAGTGGTTGCACCGATTCGTTTCGCTCTCTATCTCTCTCGCCGCTCGCATCGCACAACATCAGTGTTGTACCACAGAAATTGGTTGTCTTCGAAGCAATCTCTCAACAAAAACTGATTCTCTACCGCCGTTTAAGCAGATCTTTAACTTAAAGTACAGAATCGAATGGTAACAACGAATGCCCAATTGTGGCACGAAGAGAAGAAGCCAGCGTAAGTTCGACAGGCGACCAAACACTTGATTCCAAAACCGTTTTTCGCGTGATATTCGCTTTGCGTGCTCCGTTTCTATTCCTTTCGACAAAAACGATTTATTTCCTTAACGTGTTCAGTCCGACTTGTTATTATTTAGACCCTTGAGCTATTCTCGGCCGAAGCAGCTTCTCTGCCAGACCGGGTTACGGTAGTCAAAGCTTGGCCATGGTTGCGTTCCGCTAAGAGCGCGAGGCGCCAATGTAGTAGAACCAGTAGAGGCAATTGAAAGCTAAATGGCTTCAGATTACTGTAATTATTGCCATACTGACTCTGATCTGAACGCGAAATCTCTGCGCGGACCCAGAATGTTGTCACAAACGAAATGTTTTGAAATGTAGCGTCCCGATACGATTCCTTGAAAACCAATTTCGAAAGAATTTCGTAATCCAAAATAATGCTCGGCAGCGGACTCTTCCAAAACTCTATGCTCACCTGTGAACAAAAGTGGGAACAATTTTGCTGATATCTAAATTTGTGTGATTTGAACCGACATTCCTCCCAACTTTAATAACCTCGTCAATCCGTTCTCCGTTAATGTACGAAGGCTGCGAGTCGCCTACAGTCAGGACATGAGGGTTCGGCGAAGAGCGCGAGAGCCTGGAATAAGATGGATCGCTTGGCAGTGGAGAGCGCGGCTTCATTCCGGGTGGATGGCTCAGTAGAGACGCGACGCCGTGCATCTCTAGATTGCTTTCTGAACGCAACAAGTGATCCCCGCATTAAGAGTGCGCTTACCGTAATCTGTGGCAAACATCTGACTAGGCCGATGCGAACTAATTCGAGTTAGCCATTGCTGCTCGCTATCCGATCTCATCATTATCTGCTCCTTGGCGCGTTGCGATCTTCTTCTTTTGGCTTCCAATTTATCAGCGAATCCAACGACAGCAAGCTTGAAGTAAACAGCGAAGTGAGGAAATTCGTCATCTCTATTTTGTTACCTCCACTAGCGACAAGAATATAAAGCCGACGCAGCCGAACATCCAAATATCCAACGCCTAGATTTCAGCGGTACTTTACTCTTCACTGTCGTACTGTCCCACCTTCACGTAGCTGACCCTGGGAAGGTTCTTGACGATGTTGCCGAATTGAAAAGTCAACGCCATCAACGAGCTGACTCCGAGTGTGATCCTGGCTGGGAGCGCCTTTGTGTCAATCCAGAATGCAATCTGAAATGCGAATTTCCGAAGAATGTAAGGGGAAATGTTGCATTCAACTGACCCAGGATATGAATACACTCAGGTAAGTCGGCATATAAGCTAAAAAGGACGTCAATAACGATAGGTCTCCCTCGATCAGTTACCCTGCAGAACGTAGTATCCGTATAGCCTCCGGAAAACAAAAACCACCTCCAGTTGGTCCCACAACCCCGCTGTGTATAGCAAAGTCGCGTTGTAATTCGATATGTGGATGAGTTCAAAGTCCGGCAGTTTCTTCGAGTTTGGGTCCGGTATGGTGACGGGATCCCAGTCGCGCCACACTATCCTCACCTCCGCTGTATTGTACGAGTAACTCTGTAAACAGGACCAGGGTAGCTTCGATCTGACTAGGAGCTAGCCGAAAATTACCTCGAAGACAATATTACATCGCTGGGTGTCCATGGGGAAATATCTGGTCCGTGGGAAAATAAAACAAAATGAAAAAACTTATGCACGAGTTGTGTGTGACCCCATTTTCGCTGCTCCACGCAGCGATGTGCTGCTCGGTAGCGCTCCTACAGTGTGAGTCAAAAAAATAACCTCTGGTTTGGTGGCCGCGTTCAGACAGAGCGCTTTCTATGGAATGCCGATCATTTGAAGTGACCACGGAACGTATGACCGGTCGGTTCCCCAGTGTGTGTCAATAAAAAAATCCCTGTCCAGACACCCACTCCGGCTCCCGTCACACAATGTCTGGAAGTGATCATTTGTAGCGACCGAAAAGAGAACGACCGGTCGGTTTCCCATACAAATGATGCCCAAACCGACCGGTCATCTGCTCTGTGACCGCCAGAAATGATTAGTTTCAGACGCCGCCAGACGGGAGCCGACGAGGGTGTCTGGCCAGTGGTTATTTTTTTTTAAACACACTACAGTGTGAGTCAAAAAATAAAGGGATGGCCATACAGGAGCCGACCCCCTTCGTCTGGGCACTGGATGTCGTGTCTGAAACCAACCATTTTAAGCGGCCGAGGAGAAAACGACCGGTCGGACGACAGGGGCCGGCTCCTGTCTGGCCATCCCTCTATTTTTTGTCTCACACTGTAGAAGGTGGCGGCGTATCCTAGGAAAGACTCCGGGGGGATGGCGACTTCGAACGGCGGCGTGCTCCTGGCGATGGCGAAGTCCTTGGTGGCGGCGAGAGATCGTCCGCGTGGACCGCCATTTCCTCCTGGTCTAGACTTCAGTCTAGTAAAGCGCAAAGTCTGAAACTGGACCAAGACAGCTGCACTTTTCATCCCTGGCGCCCGTATCGCGAGTGGGAATGAATTGGTCTGCACGCTTAAAACATAGATAGTCGTCTGCGGCGGCCGCCTGTCCGCAGGCCGAAGCCTGTCTGAAATGTCGACTTTCGAAAAAACCGACCGGTCCCCAATTTTTCACTACGGTCCAACTGAAGGAGAGGGGAGGAGGCATTTGGAGCAGAGGAGCGGAGCACGACCGGTTCGAGCGGAGCAACTACTCAAAATGGCGACCATTTGGAGTCACACACAACTCATGCATACAGTGTGCCGGGTAGTCCCCCACTGCACAGTCCTTGCAGACTTACGTGAGATCCAACTGGCACGGACCTTGCAGGCTTACGCGATAGTTGACCCATATGGTTCCTGAACAGTCGAAGTGCTACTGCATATAAGACTTAGGGGTACCGTTGCTGAGAGCGAGAAGAAGAATGTTTTGAGTTGGAGACGAGTGGATTTCAACTTTCTTGCTATTAACAAAGCACACCTAAAAATCAAATTTGCAAATTAAAGTACTCGCATATTGAAATGCTGCACGCTGGACTGTCCTGATTGTCAAAAGCGGCGCTATCGCGAGTCGATCACCAGGGTTCAGATTCTTAACCCTATTGTCCTAAGCCATCACAGTTCCCGGGAAATAACTCTTT
This sequence comes from Steinernema scapterisci, assembly GCA_000757745.1. Lineage (NCBI taxonomy): Eukaryota > Metazoa > Nematoda > Chromadorea > Rhabditida > Steinernematidae > Steinernema > Steinernema scapterisci. Next base: position 90,338 of record KN167021.1, on the reverse strand, counting down.
TGAAGCAATTCTTGTGTTTTGACGGCTCAGCGGTTGAACCCAGACTTTGCAATGTGTACAAAGCAGTAGCGGCTTGTTAGTATGGTTCAGCATGTTGTGCCCCAATTTCTGGTCCTTAAAGTCAGATATGGAAGATTTATCTCAGATATGGATCTTATGGGTCTTAAAACGACTGCCTTGTGCTTTGATGCCAAGACAGTCCAAGTTAGAAACTGTGCGTTGGGATGTTCTTATGGCTGTTCGTGTCTCGCCTGCTCCGATCGCCGTAACGATCTCGTGCAGTGTGGCTGCGAAGTCCCGCAAAGGCGGTCGGTCAGTCGAGGCTCGTGGTCTTAGGAACCGCAGTTGGCCGCTGGATTTCGGTTAAAACGTTAGGAAATTCAAGCACGTATTGGGGTTCTTTGAAAGTTTTGTGATTTGCGGATTTATTGGAACTATAATCTCCTTTTTTGCGCGTGTGCTCTCTAGAGAATCTTCGAAGCTTCCCTTTTTTAAATCAAAATATTACTTACATTTGGTGTCCAAAGTTGTGGGAGCAGTGCAGCCAGCGACAGGTTGGTTAGGCAGTAGTTACGGTCGCTGAAATCCAACCGAGGATCGTGCCATATCTGGCTGAACCAAACATCCGCTTTAAAACTGCTCGAGAATTCGCTGATCTCTGTTATGCTCTGCACGGTCAATTCAACTACCACGTTGGTTGAATTTCCCGATGGCAGGTTGTTTCGGTCGTAGCCATTTTTTTCGGAAAACAAGTCCTATAACGCTGTTATGAACTTTTTTCGTTTAAACTGTGCCTGGTATATTGCTATAAATATATATTTTAATTGGGGTGCCTAATATGCGCTGTTGCTTGGCAGTTGGATCAGAGTAAAGCTTTTGGATAACCGCGATTCATTTACGGGATGATTGGTGCTGACGGGTCTTCCATCATGCTTGCGGAAGCTCGGAGATCGAATTGAACGAATTATGCATTTGCCGCTCCTGTTTTAGCATGCGCATCCCGGCTTTGCTCGCTGCTGTAGTTGTCAGCTTTCTAATGAATGTGCTGGACTGGATGTATTTGCGACCAGTTAAATAAACGATTGCAAAGTGCTTCTGGAAAAGTCGTTTCTCGGCGTCCTAGCACAAGCCTCTCATCCGCGATAATTTGTTGTTTGTCTGGGCTGTTTAAGACATTTGCAGCAAAGATGAAAGCGACACAATTTTGGATTTTTTTTTCCTTATATATACTACAAAAAGAAAGAAATGCTCACCTGTATCAAGTTTCTTCGTAATGTTTCATTTATGGGAACGCAGGAGTCTTTCGATGCATTTGGTCCAACTGGTAAAGGAAAAGCTCCCCTGCTTACGTACGTGATCTGCTGGTTTTCGGCGATCTCGGCGAGGCGGTTTGCTTGAGAAGCAGTGATTTCCGGTAATAACAGAATTAACCGCGCCAGGTATGAAACAATCATGTTCTTGTGGTAAGCGTACAGACGCCCTGAATAGCCTCAAAAGCCCACTGAAAAGAAAATATTATTGGATTTCCACGAAAAGAAAAAAGTACTTTGCGCTAATTTTGTTAAGTGGAACCTGGTTATAAGTAATTGTGAAGTGAAAACTCGCTTTGTCCGTTTATGGAGGGCGAGGCGATTACTTGAGTTTTCAGTGAAGCCCACACGAATGCGCCGCTGGTGGAAATGCGCTGGAAATAATATTGAGCAGCGGAAGACAAATCTGAAAAAGGTGGAGTTGGGCGATGGAGAAGGAGGATTTCGTGATATTTGGGACAAATACGTCGGACACCGCGATGTTTAGGGTGTGCTATCCAGTGGGCGGATTCTGCAGCAGAGATAGATGGCAACGGTGGAGCTTTCCAAAAGAACGGATATTCTGCTTGTTCAGGCGGAAGAGTGATGGGCGGTGCGTAGACGTCGATGGAGTGGCCAGCTAGCGAGTCAGCTTGCGATTCAATCATAACCATTAATTTGTCGACGAGCGAAGCCCTCCCTTATAGTACTGAAGTCGATTCCACGATGATAGGAATTGGATGGAGGAGACTCGGCTACGGCGAAATGAAACAACCAACGACGCAGCAGACTCTTTGTCCCGAATTCTGGAAGCCAAACGTCTTTGAGGCAGGACGAGAATGTTTCCGTTCATGCCACAAACCAAAACAATTTGTTTTATATGTGGGATATATGACCTATCGAAAATGTGACGACGTTAATGAAGACGGGCTAATTGTTTCAATTATTGCGGTCGATGGTGACAAAGTTGTTGCGGCGGAGTGAAGCTGGAGCTCTCTGAAAAATTCAATTGGTCGTTGCGCGTTGTTGAAGTGCTCACGATTTACTTGTCGACCACATTTTATGATTGCCTGCTTTTTCAGATAATGGATAGAGATGCAGCTGATGCATCAGGGAATCCGAACCACGGCCAGCTCTCCAATATAGAAGAGAATTCATGGTATTGCAACGCGAGCAATGTGAAGCCGTTCAACCCATCAGATACAGTTGAATTCGGGACTGCTCTTAACTATGACAATCGGGTATTACTTATGTTTCCAAGCACCCGAAATTGTACTATTTACAGGTGTCCGATGTGGGATTCGACGATGACGAGGACTGCGAAACTGAAGAAAACGGATCTGCGGAAGATACGGGCGCTTCCCAAAGCCAGTACGAGTCGAGGATAATGCTCGGTGATCCTGATGGTGCCGAAAGCAAGCCGACCATAAAACTTGTCGTCAAAAGAAAACTCCCGGTGACAAACAACGGTGAAGAAACTTCTGGATCGAAAGCAAGATTGGATTCGCATCAGCCCGACCAGTCACCGGCGTCCAAACAAGAGGCTGAAGACGGCCCGCGGTATGTGTTTTTTCCGCTTTGTTTTTACGCTCCGATTGCACAATTGAATTCAAGCCAAAGCACATTTCTGCTGTCAAGCTTTCGCGCTGTTTCCTTATGAAAGCTTTGTTTCTTAAGAGTTCTCCAGCTGTATTTTTGTCTTCCGCATACCCACATTATGGCACATTGAAATTCGAATTGTATCTGATGGCGTTTCGAACTTTCATGCTATTGGATCTTTAAAATCTTAATCTAGCTTTTGCGTTCTCATTCTTGACTCACGCCATTCTTTTCAGTGAGAACCTTCGATTCGCATCACAGACGAAGAAACTTGAACTTGACGAATGGAGAAAGCTGAGCAGTCAGCTGAAAATGGCGGATAGAGTCGGCAACGCCCTGAGATTGTGTGAAGTTCTTCGCATATGTATCAAAGTACGCACCGCAAATTTCCAGCTAACATTAAAATCAAACGAAAAGAAAAACAAGGGGGAGTATTTGAGCATAAATCGACGGCACATCGCCACACGGAGAAACAAAAGACGCCGAAATTCGAGGCCATAAACAGAAGTGAAGGTGACCGAAAATTGAATTGAATGGGCATCGTCTAGTGAGGAATCCTTCAAAAGTTCGACAAAGAGAATTGGACGCATTTAAACGGAAAACAGCCAAAAGACCGAATTGAGACAAGTGCTGTTTACATTTCTGTGGCGAGTGCGGACATCAAACGAAACGATTTTTACAGCTAGCGAGATTGTGGCCGTTTTGAATGCTTTCCTTACGCCTAGTTGCACACAAATGCCACGAGGGACAATTTAACGCTGAATTATATAAGAAATTCTGTTTGCAATCGATTGATAATTGACTTTGCAGAGTGACGTCAGCGTGGACCTCTTAAAGTCAAATGACACTGCGAAATTCGTAAAGGCTCTGGCGAAGAAATCCTTCAATCCTGGTAAGTTGAGTTTTGTTAATTGCACGTTAATGCGAGGAAGTGAGAACGACGACGGCGTTGCATCGATTGTTATGCGCGACCCGCATTCGTCGCTGGAATAAGCGCAACCTCGTCCTGTGTGTTCCCTGCTTACTCGTTTTCTTTCAGACGTCAAGCGGCTCGGTCAGCAGCTGGTTACCAAGTGGAAAGACGTCATCGAAGCATCCGCTCTGGCCGACAGCGGTCAAAAATCCGTGAACGACGAAGAAGCTGCAGCAAATGAAGTAGCTGCGGACAAGAAAACGGCTGCGAAACGTCCAATGGCATCTCTTGTGAACGAGGATATATTTGCTCCTGCACCCAGTAAACTGGCTAAGAAGAAGGATAGACCTAAGACGGCTAAAGTTCCTCCGATAAAGTTACGATCCACCGGTTTGTTTGAAGACTCGCATTTCAGATTATTGTTTCCTATTTCTAGGATTGGAAGGAGATGAAATCGTACCAACTACTGCGGCCACAGCGCTCAAACGCAAATCTGAAGCAGCCACCGTCAAAGCTGGAGTTGGGCCTATTCCAGCGAAGAAAGTCTCCCCTTCGTCGGTAAATGCCAAACGAGCTATGTTGAGCACGGGCTTTATGGACGATCTTCGGGGACAAGTCGCACAGAAGAAAGTTAAACCGCAGCAGAAGATGAAGCCGAACAGACCGGAGATCGTTCCTGCTCCTGTCATGCCGGGTCGAAGTTCAACTACAGTAGGTGTTAATTTCGGAACCAAATCCAATCATTGTTTAGGATTCGGGCTCTCCACGCAACGAGGAAGCTATGCCTCTGTCGATGTCTCCGGAACACATTGAACCTGGCAGGCGCAGAGTGCATTTTGCGGATGATAAAGGAAAAGAACTCGTAGCTGTGCGCTACTTTGAGATTGAAGCGGGAGAACGTGTAAATGTGCACAAATTATCCTCGGAAGAGCTGAAACACTTTGAAATGAGGGATGAACGTAGTCATCTTCGACACCACCACGCACCAGCAGAACAGAATTCGCAATTTTGGGGACAGGATGTCCTTCCTAGAGCATCGCTGCCTTGGCGTGTGTACCCAGTTGACTGCAAAGAAGCTTTGAGTGTTACATGTAACAGCGAGGCGCTGAAGGAAGAAAAGGAGCGACAGCGTTATGTAATGGCGGTTTTTGTAGACCCGAATGTGTATGTTTCAGATGGTAGAAAATTTAGCATGATCGCCGTTTATTTAGACCTATGAACATAACGGGTGAACCTGATCCCGAAGATCCAAATCGTAACATTCCGGGGTTGGCGAAGTCCCCTCGTACCATTCCTCTGAACCCTATTGATGAGGACGAAGAAGATGAACAAAATGGCGAACAGGAAAACGTCCCACACGAGAATGCAGCAGAAGAAACCTCTTCCGAATCATCACCGATGGTGACACCTCAGATCCAGAATCTTATGAACCAGCTACGGCAGAGCGGAGCTGTTGCCTCCCTTATCAGCCAGGGCAGCCAGCCCACTGCCCGAAAGCCGAGTAATACGATGATGAGTGACATAGCCGATATTATGAACAAGGTAAAGGAAAAGCCTCAGTTAGGGTATTTTTGGAACAATTTATTTTTCAGGTTAACAAGTCTGTGGCGCAACACCAGAAGGCTGAAGGAATGTACATTGCGCAAGCACCCCAGAAGACTTATGTTCCTGAACCTATGAGTACGGTTGGCTCTTCTTCCTCTGTTGGCTGCATTCCTGCCAATCCGGTGAAGCACGACCAAAATGCAGTCGCCAGTTCCTATCAGCCAGTACAGCCGCAGATGTACCAACCTCAACCGCACCAGTCCACCAACGCCAGTTACTACCAAACACCGCAGATACCAGTTATTCCCTCTATTCCTACGGTGCCCACCACCAGATCTCATCAAACTTTCGAGAATTCTCCGCAGAGTCCTCCAAGACACGAACCGTCAGGTTCATGTGGGCCGAGCACGACGACGAACGAAATCGCAATTCTCAGCAACTTTGACGTTCATGGAGGACCTTCAGTAGAACACAATAGACCTCCAGGTGATGACAGCTACGTTGAAAGTTACCCGCCATCGGCACACGACGGATACCCAATGAGCAACGGTCCACCGCCGGCAGGAGGGCGGCAGTGCATCTACTTCCAGCGTGGCCAGTGTCATTTCAATGAAGCGTGCATGAACCTTCATGGTTCTATTAGGTAGCACAAATCCAAGAGATCTCAAATTAGTTTTTTTTTTAGAACTGCTGGATCAATGGGTCACTTCCGTGGCCGCGGACGTGGGGCTTTTCCAGGACGTGGAGGATTTTCTGGACGAGGAGGCCGACCACCTGGTCCTCCAGAATATGATTCTCGTCGAATGAGAGGACGGAGTGACAGATCTCCTCCGCGCAGGCACGATCGGCAAAGGTACGGCGACCGTTACAGAGGCCGCTCGAGGTATGTATTGTTTTGAATTACACTTGTCGATTGTGAAATTTCAGAAGCCGCTCGCCGAGCTACTCACCTCCACGACGTCGCAGAAGCAGGTCACCCGACCGCAAGCGTTACCGGCGTTCTCCTCCCCGAGGCCCGCGTTCACCGAGAAGACCCACGGATCAGCATTCGCCTCGGAACGATCAGGACTATCCATTTCATGACCCTGTCGTCGTCATTCCCTCATGATAGAATCGAAGTTCGAAGTGGGTGTAAAATGCGGGTATCCAAAGATTTCAAAATTTCTAACTTCTTGAGATTCGGCTGTCGTTCTCACAGATTATTACTTATTATAGATAGTTCAACCGCATTTTCTGTATGCACATGTTTACCGCCATAACAAAGAATTAATTAAGATATTTCTTTAAAATGTAGCAAAACACAAATAACAGGCATCAATTATCAGCATATCAAAATAAGGGGTTCTTGTTGTAAGCTTTTTAATTCGTCTTCTGCTTCATGAAGGGGACCTTCTCGTCCAAAATTTCCCGGAACTTGTTAAGATGGCCTTCCGCGACGTGGAGGTACTCGTCGATTTCCGCCTTGTAGGCCTCGTAGAACTTGGGAATAGTGAATACTGCGATGACGGCCAAGAAGATGAGACACATTCCCGAGAAGAGGCGACCAACAAAGGAAAGCGCCCAAAGGAGCAGTCCAAACTTCAAGCTGTCGGAGACGTTCTCGACGAGAATCAGGTGGCGCAGATGTTGAAGGACGGAGTTGAGTTTCTGTGCAATCTTATCGGCCTAAAATTCGATATTGGTGCAAAGTACGGGCGTACTAGAAACAAACCTGCTGGTGAATTTTCTCCGTGGAAACGGTGATCTTTTCTTGAAGAAGAGGCTCGAAGGGATTGACGTCCTTGGTCTTGTTGACGCGGGCTTGGAAAATGGTGAAAACGCGGTAGCCCATAGTGCCGGTCAGCAGGAGAAGACCAGCGTTGCTGAAAAAGCTGAGGAAGCTCATCTTCGCAGCGAATATGAGCACCAAAAGAAGAACCGAGAGCACGACGGCACTCCTCTTGGGATCGCGCCAGTAAAGAAGATCCTTAATGTTTGGATCGACTGATTCGAAGTCAAACCAAGGTCCGGTGCCAGCGTGCTTGAGAATCGATTTGGGATGTTCTGGATCGGCTTGAGTGTGGCTGACGGGAGGAGGGCCGAGATCCAGAGATGCTGGCTGCTGCTCTTCGTCGCTGATGTCCTTGGGTGGCGTCGGAGGACGAGGTACCTCCAGTTTTGCTTCTTCCTCAGCCGGCTTCGTCGACTTCTCAGCAGCTTCAGCAATTGAGTTGCTCACGATGGACTCGGCCAAAGCGTCCTCCAAATTCTTTGAAAACGCGTCCGCTGGAATAGTAAGCGGACCCGAACGTTCGTAGGTTTCTTCGGGTTCTTCGTCACGAACGTGAACACCGTAGAACTGGTTGGGCTTCCCAAATCCAAGGTTGGTGACTTCTTCCCTCGCTTCGGCTTCCTCTTCTTTAGCTTCCTTGTCTTCCTTGTGATCCCCGAGGAACAGGTCTTCAGCAGGTTGATTTGAAGCAGGAGGAACCGGCGAGATGCGGTTCAAAACCGAGTCGATTTCATCGTGGATGATGTCCACGCCCGCTTGGATGCTGTCCAGGTTGATGAGATCGTCAACCGATGGTCGCTTGGGCTCATTTTCGTGGACTTCTTGGGACTTCACGGCCAATGGATCGAATTCATCCGTGTTAACCTGGCTGCTGGCCATGGCATGAGGCGAAGATGTGCGGTGTGGTTCAGCCGAAGTCTCACGGTTGATACACTCGAAGTCGGGACTCTGAATAAAATATACATTTTAACTCTTTTTATAGGATACACCGCGGCTCACCTCATTAGGAGATTCCGACTTGTGGTCTTCGCGCTCCTTGGCTCCAGCACTGGAATCGAGCTTAAGGTCCATCTGCAATTAATAAATCAGTGTCCATATGAAATCATTAAACATCGAGCCACCCTGACACGAACACGGTTAACAAATACATCGATCGCGATTGCAATAGTCAATTATTATTCGTGTATTGCACATTTGAATGGACGACACAGGGGTTGCATCTGTGCATGGTTGCAAAGGGCAGCGCCGCACGATGGAACACAAGCCATGCGCGGCAGGGTCGTGCCGATCAATGGCACAGCAAGCGAAGGAGATGAAGCCGCGAGGGACGAGAACTGGTCAACGCCACACTTATCCATTCAGCGCAGCCTTGTTTGGTATTTGCCATTTAGAATGACGCTCAAACGTTCCTTTCCGAAAGCGTTTGTTGTCGCAAGGCATCATATAACGTGATTCAGCAACAAAGTTGCTTTACAGCACGAAAACGCGTTATTGCGTAATTCGGCCGACGATTGAGCGCCGTCGAAATCTCACAAACCAATAAATATTCGGAACGGAAGCGGCGGCAAGGAAGAATCTCAGCGTCATTTGAAACTTGTGACGCAGAGGACAACCGTGCATTCGGAATGCCACTGCATAGGTATTTCGTAGTTTTCAGATGAAGAAAACAGATTGAAACGAGGATTGGTTGCGAAACGAGAGCAAGGCGGATAGCGGACCGCGTCCTGCCTCTGGGCGGACGGGGGATGCCGAGAAGCATTTCGAAACGCAAGACAGCGGCAGGGTGCTGAGGACATGTACTCCTTCTGGCGTTAGGGATGACGCACTGAAGCAAAAAATATCCAGAGAAAACTGGAACACGCAGGACGCGACGCGAAAAAGCCAAAACACTGGTGAAGGAGTGCAATAAACAAACAAACTGCTGCAACGAGTCGAATATCGTAGTTGCCCAAGGCAGCGCGAGCGAAAGGAAGATGCGTTTGTAGTTTGCAGAGGGCGAGCGAGAGGCGAAATGTATTTAACACAGCCAATCGGGGGCCAATTGGTTCCCTCTGTTCGGTGCTACTGAGGACAAATTTGTGAAACGTTAAATAAGGTCGAATTCTAACAGCGACGAAGAATTGATGACGCGCTAAGGGGAAACAATTACGTTTTTAGGTTTTGCTCCATAAGGTTGACGAAAGCTACGAGAGTTAGATTTTAAGCCCAATTATTCGTGTAACTTGAGCAAATACAAGGGTGGAAGTTTCTGAGAACCGACAAGAAATCTAAAGATTAGACTTTTGGAAATGCGAGATAGGTTCATTCATCGCGGTCGGCTCTGTCAGGCGTTTATCGATTCGGACGGTCGCCAAGGAACGCGGCGAAAGAAAATGGCGTCATAGCAAACAATTTCTTTTCATCAATTAACTAACAAGGAATGTCCTCAATATGTTTTTAAAAGCTAGAAATGTCCTCTTGGGCCAATTTTTGGGAGCGTTGGCAGCTAAGCGTAGGATTTTTGGAATCAGCGTCTACCATCCTGCAAAATTTCTGCGAAATCTGCATGTTACATGTTGAGGACATCCCTTGTAAGTGACATTTTCAGTTCTGAAGATTCGCTTTGATACACAAAAGTCAAAATTTAGGCCAGCTCAATTCTTTGTAATATAAGTGTTTAACAAGTTCAATCTTCAGTTTTCTCAAACCTTCTAGATTTCTCAAACCTTCAAACGATCAACTAACATAAGAGCTGCTAGCCGCAAAATCAGTAAATTTATTTAGATGTGATTGTCCCCATACTGGAGAGAGTGTTGGAGATACTATTCTGTACGCTTTTCTTTACACTCTCTTGGCTTTTCAATAGCACGCACCAAACCAGAAGCCATGCGTGCCACTTTTTCAGTTTGTCCTTAATTCTTTCAAATAAATCTTTATTTCGGTGTTCCGTGCAATATCCTCTCTGAGCAAGTTTCGAACTGACTCTTCTACCGCCAGCGCTGCGGTAGGTGCGTCGCGTTCTCTTCGCGTGACACGTTCCGACGTCGGACGTCGTTTGCGATGTTTGTAGTGTGAATGCGGGCGAGGATCTATTCCTGCTGTTTCCGTTTTCCGCTTGCTCAATTTTAAGTCCATTGTTCATTTTCTTAGATTTCAGGATATTTACGTGTGTCTTCTGAGGGAGGCGTTCGTCTTTCTCTCTTGCTTCAACGGTATGATTCGTGGTTTCGATCTTATATCGCAGTCAATCAATCGATTTTCAGCTTTACGGGTAAAAACGGGATATGGACTCTTCAAGCGTCGACTCTGAGAAGCTTATGTACAAGATCGAGAAGTATAAGGATTGTCTTGAACATAATGAACGAGTAGAATATGCGATTGGACGACTGGAATCTGTTCCAATCACACTGGATATTCTTCAAAAAACGGGAGTCGGACGAACGGTATCGAGATGGATAAATGACGACGAGCTAGGATATCGGGCTGATGCTCTCATCAAGAAATGGAGAGCGACAGCCGAAGAAGAGCAGAGAAACAGAATGCCTATGGAGCAGTCGGATGAAGAGCCAGATGAGTATGAGGAGCGCGGAAAGGGCAGCGGCGAGTCGGGGAGAAGCTCGAGAGTGGATTCCTCTCCTGCACAAGAACGCAGATCCACAAGGTCCCCCTCTACTCCTTCTTCGAGGCATCTCTCCCCAACTCCCGAGCGATCGCCAACTCCTCAGAGATCACCTTCGCCCGTTGTAGAACGCAAGAAGAAGCGAGAAATCCTGCATTCTGAAGAGGTTTACTAAATCATTTTATAGTGCTGAAACACGGATTTTCAGAGTGTAGCAACATCTTCCAGTGGCGTTTCTAAAACGCAGAAAAGGAAGAAACCTACAGTGATGCTTCTGGACAGCTCGGATATGTTTGCTGCGGAGCTGGCGAAAGCGAACACAGTAAAAGGTTTTGCGTCCACGTATTCAAATTATTAATTCGGTATCGTAGGTACAAAGACAAAAAAACCGCGAATGGAATCATTCCATTCCTCCACTGTGAAGCCGATAAGTTCTACAAAGCCGAAAACAGCGGACAGCCACGGGTATCCTGCGCAAATGCAAACCACGGCATCGGTCGTCCAGAATCCCAAAGCGGACACGGACATCTTCAAAGCGCGTAAAGATACGCGAAGAATTTACGCGGGCCGTGTCAAGACCGCCGGTTTGACGGAGGTTCCGCGGTTGGAAACACTGTGTATGAATGTTCTCTTTACGCATCTAAACGAAATCGAAGATATGAACGGAACTGCGTACTGCTTAATCAAGCCCATATTGGAAAAGTGCACTCCGGATCAGTTGCTTAAGATAGAGAGGAACAATGAGGTAACATAAAACTTCGAGCTTAGTAAACTAAGAGACTGTTAAGTATTTACTGGAAGACACAGATGAGCTGTGGCAGAAGATTTGCGAGAAGAAGTACAACGCAACAGAGAATGATACTTATGAGGACGAAACTTGGCGCGAATTCCACCTGGTGGGTCTTTCAAAATAACCTTTCTAGTTCTATCGATTGATTGAAGCGGAAGCAACGTGAAAGCGACGAGCGTTTCAAGGAAATTACGTCCAGAATCGGAAGTCACAGCCGCGACAGCCCCACTGTGAGCGTCAGGCGCACAATGGCTCTGGACGCTCCAAGAACGCCTCGCGAGGTCCAAAAGAGAGCCCAGTTCTACGGCACCGTCCAGAGCAATGCAGTGGTCCCATCAGCTCTTGAGGTCAGCAAATCTCGCAGAGAAATCTTTAATTCTGGTAAATGTGACTTCGACAGCATCACCAAACCCCCTACCTTTAGGATCAAAGGCCAAGTTCCAGGCACTTCCAACTTGTATTCGAGCGTCCAAGAACTCCTCAGTCGGAGCCAAGAAAGAGCGTCAGATCGTTGTTCCTCCCCCAGCTGCGGGTAAACGTGGTGCTCTGATGGCTAAAACTTTGAAAATGTTGAAAAACAAGAGGCGCTAAACCTTCGCACACCTCGTCCATCCTCCGAGAACATATACGATAGTATATTTAGCTTCCATTAAACCTTCGTGATCTTTATTTTCTTCCGCTTTTCGGGGTGATGGCTAGTAGTGTACGCACAAATATATTCAGAATTCTTAGGTGAAAACGGATTGAACTTCCTATACATGTATTTCGTTTGAAACTGATGGCCGACTTTGTATAGAGAATAAATTTATAAGCAGCTTCATTCCCGTTTCCCGTGTTTCCCACGAAACAGAAAATCCGTTTTTGAAGAAGCTTTGTTCAGCTCGTAAAGTATCAAATGGCTAGTATAGCTTCGGAATAG
>KN167021.1:18853-77904 GCA_000757745.1 Steinernema scapterisci | reverse complement strand
TGTACTGTGAGGCAGCCACCACAGAATTGGAAGTAAATTGGTGAACAGACTATAGTCTATTCGCGCTCAATTTCCCTCAGCCCCGTTGCCCAAGTTCCCCGGTCCAAGTTCCTTAAGTCCAAATTTTGTGATATCTCCGAACGAAGCTTATATGCGTATTCATCATAATACTTTATTTCAGGTGGCGAACGAAGTCTTCTGCTCCGCCCTCCGGCACTCACTTGACGACTACCGCGACTACCGCGCCTATGATGGATTCGCCTTGGTCCAACAAAAAAGCGAGGAAGATGCTTGACATTGCGATCCAGATCAACTAGAACAGCAGGGCGATCTTGTGCCAACTGGTGACGGTCGAACTGAAGTTGGGAAGTCCACAGAAGGTGAGCAGAATTTGGAAAATTTGTTCAAAAATGTGGAAATATAGGCACGCAGCCAATCTCCTGTTGCTAAAGAAGACCGAGGAACTGCTGGACGGAAAACGCTGAATTGAAGATCACCCTTCGGAACGCTCATATAGTGAAAATGTTCTAAGCTCATTCTGGCCAAATCGTGTTTGGAGTTTTGAATGCATTGAATGTTTGAATCTCTTTCTTTCTGGAACTTTTCCGGACCTTTGGAGAAAAACTGGTAAAGTTTCACGTACTTGATTTGCTCAAAATGGTTGTTTTCATCCCGAAACTGAGGCAAACTCATTTCTTTCACCGGAATCGGGTGCAGTTTCTTCTGGGAATCAGTGAAGCCGTTGATCTTGTCGGAGAAGTTTGAAAGAGTTGCGTTCATCTCGATTCCTTTAATCCAAAGGTTGAAAACGGTCTTTAGGTGGTACACACCGAACGGTTGACGCTTTAGACAGAAGACATAAACCAAACGATTGGGGGTTGAGAGGGTCCATTGACGAAATCCACGAGTGGGAGTTAGCGACGGCGATAAGAGGGTCTTAGCTGCTTGCGTTGGGACGGATGAGAGCAGACGGAATAAAGGACGTACGCCGACAAGAAGGACAATGGTGCCAAACAAGCAATGCCATCTCATGTATTCGGACAAGTGATGCAGATGGCGGTATTCATCTGGTTCCAGCATTACATCTCACCTTATAAGGATTCTGTTGCTCCTGTTTAATCAGAGTATCATTCCAGATATGCGCGCCCACCAATCCTCGCAGCCATCAACGTCGTCCAGCGGTTCTTCGATCAAGAATCCGCGCATCAAGAAGGACCAGTACAGCCATGGACAACCGCAGAAGGTGGTTATGGCCTCAAACTGGAAGAAACGCCGCTCTTCTACGATCCTCGCAAAGCGGCCCATTAGCCACTGCTTAACAGCGACTCCGTCGACTTCTGTTTCGTCAACGGTGCTATCGAAGCCGACGCCCCTGAAGGACATCAAGATCGATCCACGGAATATTTCGGCTAATCGATCCAAGAATCAATCTGATTCAGCTCTTGACCGAATTGCGCGAGAAATGGAACTTCTCGCGGATTCGATGATGGCTTCTGGAAGCCAAAGCAGCTCGGCGGTTCCAAGGACGTTCAAGCGGAGGACCGCGAATCCGAATCGGTCGACCACACAGGGTCCCCGGCGAACTGAAGATATGCCCGGTCCAGCGTTCCCAAAAGAGAATCAATCCGTGCCAGCGATTCGAACGGATTCGAGGCAAGCGGAAGAAGCTGCGCGTGCTAAGGAAGCGGCACGAGAAAAGATGTTCGAAAGAAGAGCGGAGCTAGAGAAGCTTCAATGGGAGATTGTTCCCAAGGATCACGGAAATCGACTGAAGATCTGCTTCCGAAGAAAGCGCACACCGAGCGAGGCGAACATGGAAGAAGCCAGGAAGAGCGAAGGAAGCCAAGACGGCATCCACGAAGTCTCCGCTGGAATGGCGATTCTGAACGAATTGCTGCCAACGGATGAGGCGCGGGTGCCTACGGTAGAAGAAGACCTCATGATGTCCGATTCCGACTTGGAAGACGGAGAGATTCGCTGAGTTGTTGGGCTTGTGAGGAATAAAAATTGAAGAAAAATGTTTGTGTTGTTGTTACATTATAGCGTGAATAGTTTATTGAGCAAATGGGGTTTAAACGGGTCCGTATCCATACTTGGGAGCTCCATAAGTTCCATATCCGAAGCCATGGCCGTATCCTCCGTGCTGGCCATACTGGCTACCGTATCCGTCGCCGTGGCCCATACCGTACTTCTCTCCGTGGTTGTGGCTTTCGTGGCCTCCGTAGGCGGACTTGGCCCAGTCCGCCTTTTCGCCCTTTCCGTAGTTCTCCTTGTGCCCGGCGTCGTGGCCGTATCCGAACTTGGCGCCGTGGTCTCCGCCATAGCCGTGGCCGTACTGGCTACCGTAACCCTCGTGACCATATCCCTTGGGTCCGTATTCGTGGACGCCGTACCCCTCGTGGCTACCGTAACCCTCGTGAGGTCCGAAGTCAGCGAGTGTCGAAGCGACGACGGCGGCGAGGAGCGCGAGGGAGAGGCGGAGAGGAGACATTTTGATGCTGGGAAGATCTGAGGCTGGGCTTAAGTAGCGAGGAAAGTGGGTCGTCGGAGGTTTTTGGATGACGGAGGAACCTGTTGAAAGCCGCTTGAAACATTCCTAGCGGTCACGGACAATTACGCATTTTAAGCGCATCGTACTAACGCTTAAGACCGGTCACTCTCATCTCCAATAACACTTTATTGGCCTAACAAATCCATATTAATATTATGCTGCAATATGACAAAATCCACTTCTAATAAGTCCTGTTCTGCAAAGCGTCATCCTCGAACAGCGTTCCTCGCTTGGCTTGTTCACGCTCCACCGCTTCGAAGAGCGACTTGAAGTTGCCTGCTCCGAATCCCTAAATCGCATTTTTACATAAGCTAGGGGGTTCAATCTTACGTTGAAGTTCCGCCTCTGGATGATTTCTATGAACAGCGTGGGTCGGTCTTGGACAGGTTGAGTGAAGATCTGGAGAAGATACCCGTTGTCGTCGAAGTCGATCAGGATGCTAAGTTCTCGGAGCTGAAAGTAGCCTTCAGAGATTGAAATAGATAGGCGGATCCCACCTTCTGAATATCTTCGGCCACCTTGACCTTAGATTTACTCAGCCGGGTCTCCAGCTCCTCGTAATACGAGTCCGGAACACTCAGGAACTGCACCGCTCTCTTCTTCATGCTTTCGATGGCGGAGACGATATCATCCACGCGAAGCGCGATGTGCTGGATTCCCGGACCTCCGTTGTAATCCACGAATTCCTGGATTTGGTTCCTCGCGCGCTTCGAGTTGGGAACGGGCTCGCAGATGGTCACTTGGACGTCGTGGGTTTCGTTGACCATGAGCCACGAGTTCATCGCCGAGTATTCCGTGTGGCAGGTCTTGTCGTCGACGGACCAAAAACGTTGGAGATTCAGGTTCTTGCGGTACCATTCGCCCACGTCTTCCAGGGCTCCGTTCGGGTAGTTCTCGACCACGTGGTCCAGGGCTTCGTAGGTGATCGGAGGGCTGAAACAGGAAAATTAAGAGCAGTTTGTCCAGAACTCCTTACAGATTCTTAGCGATGGCCACATCGTCGCTCTTCAAGATCTTGTATCCAGGCAAGAAATGCCCTCTGTAGGAATCCTTCTGGACCAGCGTGTGGAGCAGGTTTCCTCTCTGAAACTGGCACATTGAAGTCCCATTTCCAATCATCTAACATACCGTAGTTCCAACTTTCGCGGTCAGCACAAACCCGTCTTCTCCGTCGTCGATCTTCGAGATCTCTTCCACGACGTCCCCATTCCGCTTCTTCAATTCCGCTAGCGTGGCTTCGATGTCGTCCACGAGGAAAGCGACGTCGTAAACAGCGTCGCCGTGGATCCGAATGTGATGTTCGAATTCGGGATCGATCTTCGCGCCTCTGGGAGAAGTGAAGATGAAGACCACGGGGCCGCTTTTCACGGCGATGGAAAGCTGGACGGCGGTTTTTCGTTCTCCGTAGCGGTGGAATCCAAAGTTTGCGCAGTACCAGAAAGCGGCCTGAAAAAGGAGAATTGAGCATCAACGGGAAATCATTTTGAAGGAGCGGCAGAAGCAGAAAATGATGCAATCGCGCGAGGATCTCCTGAAGGGAAATGGGCTTATAAAAGTAGTCCTCGCGCCTCATCTCACGATCGGGCGATTGTGGCCGATATCCGGCCTTAATTGAAGGGAACACGAATGCTTAAAATCCAGAATCGGAGCAAAATACAAGCGAGAAATGAATCTCAAGCCAGGATTTCCAAAATCTGCACCCATCCCCGCGCTCAAAACAGCAAAAACATACCTGAACAGCATTGGAAACGACGAATTCCACATGATGGAAGCTGTTCAGCTCCATGTTCGTCCACTCCTCCGCTCCTGTTAGTACGTGCTAAGCACCCAAAAGTGCGAAAGACGACGACGGCGCGACAAAGCCTTGTTCTCTCCTTCGCTTGAACCGCTCCTCCGACGATCGGCGTCCGACGGTCGGCGGCGGCAAGATGAAATACTTTGGCCCTGGCTGCAAAGAACGATCGACGGCGGCCCTGTTTGGGGTGGGAGGAGGCAGACGGGAAAGTGCACGGAGGAAGGAAAAAAGGGGAATTTGAAGGAGATAAGGAAGGTTGGAGTGGGAGAGATGGCGACAGCGGGGGTGGAGAAGGTGGTCAGAAGAAGGGGAAACCCCGCCGATAAGGAAGGCGGATGATTGTGGTGGTCGGGTGGTTGTTGTTTACTTGTTGGGGTGATCGATTTGGGGGAGAAGATGTGGGTTAGAGTACAGAGGTTACGGGGATGGTAACGGAAGTAAGGAGACTGGCATTGCTAACGAGCATTTTAGCCTTTCTGTGGAGCTGAGGCGCGTCTTTTATGCTTAGAAAATTATGATTTATTCAGTCTTCAAAAATCACGAAATCGACAAACTCAAACCCTCTCCTTTTCTACGATCTCACTGAATACTTTTCTAGATTCTTCAGAAATCTTAGCATTTCCAAGAGCCATGGCATATGTCAGGGTTCTCTGATCTTCTGGAACCTGAGCGGCGTCCAGCACATGGTCAATAAGTTTTAAAGGATCCCAGGAATACAGATTGGTATTAAGAACACTGCTGCCATACCCGCCATACCTCGAAATCAGGAGATCTCGTTTCAAAGAATCATATTCGGATAACCGAAGAGCGATTTTGTAAAAATCGCAGCGTCTTTCAATTGGAATTCCGTTGGCACTCAGTTGGCCATGGACGAAAAGGAGCTCATAATTCTGCGATCCGCTTGTCGAAGACAGGATTCTATGTAGCTCTTCAATACTGCACGAAGGGTTCGGAGCCTCCGATGTGAAACTGTCATATCTCGCGTAAGGAGTATGGAAGGGAGTCAGGCTCGAATACTGAAGGATCGGGATCGTTTCAAATCTCGCGTAAGGATATTCCATGGGAGTGAAGCTTCGTGAATATTGCGCGATTAGGCTCTTATCTCTCCGCACTTCTCTTCCCAGCTTCTCCGTCAGCTCTCTCACCAAGCTTCCGTCCGTCCTTTCGACCTTCTTCAAAGCGGCCTGCATTTCGCTGTGACTGAACATCCTTCCGATTAGGCTCCTCAAATCACGCACTTCATTATCCAATCTTTCTATGGTGGTCGTTCTCCGTTCTCTGGGTTCGTTCCCTGAGGTCAGATTCGAAGAGAAGAGCAGGCGCCTGCGATCGATAAGACGTTGTTGACACACAGGACATTTATCCGAATCCGTCATCCTGTAGTTCAAGCAGTGTCCGTGGAACACGTGGCCACAGTTGGCGGTGAGGGTGCTCCTGGAACTGTCCAGCCAGTCGCGGCAGATCGGGCAGTTGAAGCGTTCTGGAGTGGACATGTCGGGGAGAAGCTAAATGTGGTCGGGAGAACCGAGGGAATGATAATATACAGAGAACAAGCGACGCCAGAACGGAGCCGAGGTTCCATAGAGGCAATGCGGCAGGTTGCCGTGAACCTGCCGCTTTCTTCTCAAAACGCAAAACCCATAGAGCTTTATAAAATCAAATCTTAGCCATTGCAGCCTTGAATCCTTCCTGCTGGAACGTGACCACGCATTTCCCGCTTTGGTCGAAGACTTTTCCCGTCATCAGGAACCGGCTATTCGAGTTCACCTGGCATTCCGTGTGCAAGAGATACCAGGCAGTGGGCTGAAGCAACAATCATTAGCCTCTTCTCCCATCACGAAATCTTACATCGAGATCTTCGGCAGTGTGGAAGAAAACGGAGTGGTTGAGCGAAGCCGGAAAATTCATGTTTCCAGGTTCCAGGACTACATAATGCTGATTCGGGACGAGCATCGACCACAGATCGGTCATCATGGTAAGCATGGTTCTTCCGGACTTCGGCGGATACGGTGCCTTTCTATGGGCTTGGGAAACGGTCGTCCAGCCAGAGAACGGATGTATATCCTTATACGGAGCGGCCAAGAGATCGAGATGAAGAGGGCGAATGTCGAAAATATCCCAATTCGCCGTGTTCCGGAGATAGAGGGCGAAGGATTTGCCTCTGGGGCTCTTCACGACGTCGTTGACGGATTCGTATTGATCCGGAGGATTGGCTTCGGGTGGTCGGAAGCAGGTAGAGGAGAAAACGTCTTCTGGGGTACCGATCTGAAAGTAGCTTAGGAGATCGATATTAAGAACGGTTGTGGCTTACGATCACGTGGACAGTTGTGATAATCGCGTTCTCCTGGAACAAGGTGACGTTGACCAGTTGGGTGTCGGCGATACGGTCCACTTGGACGAATACAGGCTGTGTCGTTTTTCCTAAACTGGCCTCATTTAGCATCTTCGAAATCATGCCGAATCCTCACCAGAACTCACATAAATCCCTCGAAGCGACAGAACACAGAATTCCGGAAACAAGAGCTCCACCGAGATCTGTGTTTGTGCCAACAGCTGACCTCCGAAGACATTCTTCATCGTCTTCGCGATTCCCATGTGAGGCGCGTCAAACCTGAATATTCAAACATAACTATCCGTAACTCTTAAGATCGCTGACCTGACGACATTAGGCCCAACTTGGACAGGTTTGAAAACGTCCGAAAGGAGCGGAAAGTGGCGTTGCTTCATTATCAGGTGGAAATCGCAAGATGGAAATGAGCGCCGCAAGGAGAGAAGACCGCACAATGTTGCTTGGGAAGGGAAGGTGAAGTTGCGTTGCGGCGATGATTAAACGTGGAAGTGTGTGATGGAAAAAAACGGGAAAACAAGTAGAGAAAGTGTAGTTTCATTCCATGGATTCAAAACTCTAAAAACAACAGTACTTTCGATCTGAAACAGCTTACCAGAAAAAGGCTCCCGTTCCAATCAATCCGCTGATCTCCAATTTCATCAATCTGCCACTCAGGAGATTCAAAACATCTAAACTTGAAACGAAAGACTTCGAAAAACGGAGTGGCAGGTCGAAAATAGTAAAGTTCGCGGCTCTATCGATTGATTTGTATCTTGATCGGAACAGAAAAAGCCCAAACAACGATCGCAAACACGCTTCTTAGATGCGTTTTTGAGATAAGACCGTGCAACGATTTATGGCTTGGACTATCAGCGTACATTCCCATGAATGAACATCTCCCGATTCTCTATCACCCACTCGCCTTGTATCCTTCTTGCTCGAAAGTGACCACGCATCTTCCAGATTCGCCGAAAACTCTCCCACGCATTAAGAATCGATCGCTCGAATGGACTTCGCACTCCGTTTCGAAGAGGTACCAAGCTAACGGCTGAAATTGATCGTCTACATACCGTAACCCAAGAATCACTTACGTCAAGCTTATCCGCGGTGTGGAACGTGAGGTTGTGATTCATCGAAGCCGGGAAATTGGACTTCAGCTTATCATAAAATTCGTAGTTTTCCAACGGCGATTGGAATCCCCAATAGTCCGTCATCATGGTAACAAGGCTTCGGCCGCAATTCTCCGGGAGCCGAACTCTTCTTTGAGGCTTCGTGACAGCCGACCACACCACGAAAGGTTCCAAATCCGCACTTTTCATAAGAAAGTGATCCATGCTCTTCGGTCTTATTTCGAAAAGACCCCATTTCAGCATCCTTCTTAGGAAAGGAGTAATGTATTTGTCTTCCGGACTCGCTTTAGCAACATCTTCCAAGGATTCGTATTCCAGAGGCTTCTTGACAGCTGGCATACGGTAGGCAACGCTGAGGAGGACGTCTTCTAGAGTTCCGATCTGAATTATACATTATGAGATGGGAATAGGTCCAGGATTACCTTGATATGACATGTGGCGATGGTCTTGCCTTGTTGGGATACGGTAACGTATAAGAAACAGGAATCCGAAAAGCGGTTGATGGTGTAATCCAAGGGGATCTTGATGCTTCCTAAACAAAAGATCAGCCCTGAGCTAAAGCTGATAAGCAGACATACCAGGAGCCACAAAACACGTCCTAATCGACAGCACACAGAACTCAGGAAACACGGTTTCCACCGCGAGTTGTGCCTGGCAAATCGTCTGACCTCCAAACAGCCGATTCTGCACTCCGGCCGTGCCTGAATGGGGCGCATCAAATCTGGATTTGAACATATTAGGAGCCGAAATGAAATATTCCTTACCTGACAACATTCTCGGATATCCTCAGCGGATTTAGAACTTCCGCAAGAAGCGGAAACTTTTCCATTTTCGCAACGAAAAATAAATGTATCGATCGATTGGAAGCGAAGAGTACTACGAAACTACAGTTTGTGTTGTTTGCGACGCTGAGCAAAGATCTTTCAACATTTTCTACTTCCGCCGTTCAACCTTCGATCGATTTACGTGTTTAATAGCGCTTCAGAACTCCTCAGCCGCAGATCTTGGCTGCTAAGAATTAAAGATATGTCCTTGAAGGCCAAAACATGATTCTGCGAACCCCGTGAACAACAAATTAAAGCTTATTCTCGAATCACACCAAACAAAACACAATTTGACACTTTATACATTTTTCCTCGCAGTCTTCGGACTTCTTGGAATCCTCGAAATTCCCCGGCCTTCAGCTTCTGGCGATTTCCGCTGCCGCCGCTTTGTTTTGTCGACGGAAACGGCGGTTTTCGCAGTTTGGTAAGCTTGTGCGGCGCTCGTCTTGCTTGGAAGCGCTGATTGCCGGCTTGGGAGTGCCGACTGACGCTTGGATGCGGGTGTGGTTGTGGTCGTCCGGGCCTGAAATCGGGAGATGAGTTGGGATATATAACTGTTAACGCTTACGGCAGTCGTTTTGGCGGAATTAGGACGACTTCCTGGAATCGAAACCGTGGCGTTGCTGGCCGCCAACGGGGCGCTCTTGGGCATAGGTTTCACCACCGATTGGGGCTTCGTTTTGACCAAAGGTGTCGCGTGAGGGACTTCGGTCGTCGTGTGTGTGATCCCGGCGGCTTTGTTCTGTTGCACCGTCATGATTGTGTGCGTGTTCTCTCGTTCCATCTTCGACCCTTCCATCAGCTTCACGGGCGAGATGGGTTTCTTAACGGGCGCGGTCGGGACTCTCCTTGGGCTGTTCTTGGAAGATGCTGGCGGAGTCTTCGAAGGCGGCCTGGATTTCCGCGTTTCTGCCACAGGTGCCGGAGGTTCCTGGACAGGAATTGGAGCCGGTGGCGGCACCGGAGTTGGCTGTGGCTTCGCCTCTTTGGTCTTGGTCTCCTTAAGGCTATTCGTTCTCCTGTGAATCGAGTCTTGCGTCTTTTCTCTGTGAAGCTCTTCAAGAGGTTCCGGAGCCTCTTCGACCTGGGAGAACATCCCGAAGTGGCGCGTCCTTTCCAGTGATCTGGCGCGTTCCATGGTGGAAGAAGGTGGGAGCTGCATTCCTACGCTTGAGGAGCGTTTGTAGGTCTGAAAAGAGCGCTTCAATTAAAATCGAGAAATAAGGTTAGATCTTACCCGATTGAAACTCGATAGCTTAGGAGGAGGCGCTCTTGGCTGACGCATTTCGACAAAGATTCCGGCTAAAATTGAAAAGATTTATAAATGATCAAGGTCAGTCAACTCACTTTCATTGATCCGAGCTTGTTCCTGCTCGCTCAGAAGATTCCAAGCTTCTGCCTTGACGACAGATCCAGCGTAATGCAGCAGATGCTTGTCCGTCAGCTCATACAATCTTCGGATCAAATTGTAGAATCTCTATAATATTCTTGCTTCAAATTCTGATGACCTCGAAACTACTCACCGGGCTCCACTCGTCCATCGGAATCGACAGCGAATTCACCTTCTTCGGCGACTGCTGCTGGCTCTGGACCATTACCAGAAGCTCTCCTAGCGTTTTGAACGTCTTGATGGCGACATCGGCGGACAAACTATGGACCAACGAAGGAAAGACGTCCTCCAGAAGCGCCAAGTTCAAAGCGAGACCTTTTCCACAGTCGGAAAAGGCGTTCGAGGCGACGACGGCGTCGAACGACTGGACGAGGAACTCCGTGCAGAACTCGATCACTTCGTTGACCATGTTTTGGACGTAGTCCGCGGCAGATTGCGATTTGGAGCGAGGAAGGGAGATCTGAAAGAGAGGAGCATTAGCGTCAGGGTTGGCAGGGATACTGTAGTCTGGAACAGTGATTTATATAGACGATTGCAATACTAGAAGTTAGACGAGGAATGTCTAGTTAATATCCGGAGGGCTTACGTGCGAAATGGTAGCAACCGGTCAACTCTTCGCTGATCGGCCAAAATGAAAAAGCTAGACATCGCCTATGCATAAAACAGACGTTTACGTGCATAAACGACAGGAAACTTTTGACAAGTTTGACCAGACAGACACGGCGGCTTGTGTCTGGGAACAGTTATAAGATCATTTGAAGTGGTCGTAGAGCGAATGACCGGTTGGTTTCCAGCTCGCTTAAGGCTCTGTGCAGCTATCCTCTCCCATCGTCTTCACCTTCCTGCGTGATTACCTGAAGCTTCTCACATCCCAAAAACGTATCAATCACGTTCTCTTCGTTGACGTTCTTCATCAACGAATCCAAACATTCCTGCTGCCATCGTTCATTCAAATGAAGGAAGACGCGTCCTTTCCAGATCCGCGAAAAGTACTTCGCTTGCCAAATCATCGCCTGAAAATTGATCTTTGATTATCTCTTAAACAGCTAATAGCTCACCTCTTCGTAAAGCGGTCTAAGACATTTTATCGTCTCGAACTGAGCCAGCGCATCAAATACGGCGGAAACGCATGTGGCGCAAGGCTGAAATCATTCGTAAGTCAAGATGTCCCAATATAATCACAACGCACCCTGTGGAAGAAATGGCATTTGTTGGTTCTCAAATGCAGCACGGCCACTTCGGCTAATTCCGGGACGTTGAGATGTGTGGCGAGGCTTATCACCTCCCAGATGTCGACCTCGTCGGGAACGCAAGTGAGGCCGCCGTAGAGGAACGAAACGAAGAAGTGGACGACGACGCGAGAGTATCCTTTCATCTCGATTCGCCTGGATTTCTCAAGGTGCTTCTTGAAGAAGGGGCACGTTGCGGATAGGATGCATCTGAAAACAGGGAAGATTAGGGATTATCCAGTTAAAAGAAGCTCACCTGTGAGCTTGAACATCTCCATTTTGAGTCTTGATGGTCACATCCGTGTCCACCTTGTTCAGGTACATGTCCATCAGGTCCGAGGCCAGCTTGCACGACGGATTCCTGTCACCTGCGGGGACATTTCCATCGTGATTTGGAGTCAAATCGATCGATGTGAGGGAGGTCAGCGAGGTCACCGAAAGGCGCCTCGCAAGCATCGCCCTTCCTCGGATTCCGTCCGGAGGCGCAGGCAAACTCTGCGTCATCTCGGATTCTCCGTTCAGTCCTACGAACATCGAGAAGATCGGCTTGGAATTCCGCCGGGGTGCTTCGGATTCGGAGGCATCATCTGGCTGAGAAATGCCGGATTCGTCCAAGTGGATAAACTTGGCGATCAAACGGTCATCGCCGGTTCCGTTTTCGAGCTGGCTCTCGTCTTCCTCGAGGATGTCCGGTTCGCAGCGGCTTCGGTCGGACGTCACGGAGATGGACATGCATGCCGGCGAGGCAGAGGCCAGATCCCGGAATGACGTCATAATCGGCTCCTTGGGTTCTTGGTATACTTGTGGTCCTGGAATCAGCGGCATCTGCGTGATTTCGCCGTTGTTCATTGTCGAGTTCTCCAGCGAATCGTTGTCGCCTTGCGGAGTTTCGTCGTCGGCAGCGTCGAATTCCCCGGAATCGTCCATCTGGAACGTGTGGTGGCTTGAACGGGAACCGGCGCCATCTGGAAACAAAACGTGTTATAACGAAATTCAGAATCTGGAGTTGAAAGCAAAAAATTAAATGGAGGAGAGTGCTAAGGAACCGTTAAAATTAGCCCGAGGTAATAAGATCAAGATTGCGAGATTAAAAGAGCGAATAGAGAGAAAATGAGGTGAGGAATGCTGGCAATATTGGTGCTGAAAAATAAGAAATCATAGACCTGGAAATCCCGAAAAATCCAGGCGATAGATTCCTGAAAAAGAGAAACAATAAACTCTGGAAACAGGAAATTTTCAGGGCTTAGCGAGGTCAGGAATGAGCACCAGAAAGGCTAAAGAACGATGTAAGAATTTCAAGCGCTTAGATAGAAGCGGCAAAGAAGGCGGAAGTGAACAAGTTATAAGATGACGATAGATGAGCACAAAACTGAAGCTGGAATAAAGTTAAAACTGCAGCGTAACTCCCACAAAATCGAAGAGATTCGCTAGATAGATGTGCCCCGAATAAAGTGTCAAAGTGGTGCCAATAGCCCGAAATTTGAAACGTCCTTAAGCATCAACAATTAACCCTTCAAGCTCCTTCTTTGTTCCCCAACTTACGGAGGTAGAATGTTTTCGGCCTTTCAAAAGTTCTCGATCGTTTGACTACAGATCCAGAATGTCAGTCACTCAATCACAGAAGCCCCGATCCCTCTTCCCACTTACCTCTATCGTCGTCGTCACGCTGGCTCAGCGATTCGCGCTCAGCGTTCGGGATCACCGCGATTTCTTCTTCGGTGTAGACGGAGCGGATGAAGAATTCCAGGCCAACGGAGTCGATGTCCCCGATGGCCACTTCGAGGACGGGATTCCCGGCGAGGATCTCCCGTGGAGTGGCGACGAGCGTCGGCTCGATGTGGCGCTGGAAGAATCCGGGCGCGCGCTGCCGGAGGATACAGCGGTGTGCCGCCAGTTTCCGGCCATCGGCAGCGACCAGGAGGAGGTCAGCGGTGGCGCTGTTGCCTACCTGGAATGAGGGGCACGGATTAGAACTGGAATTCATAGAAAATGGCATGAAATCATTCAACGAAGAGTACAAAAGTGGCGAAACGTCGGCGAAAAAGCCAAATTTTCGAAAATACTGTAAGACGCGTTCGCATTCAGGCACTTATTTAGAGGTTTGGGTGAAAGAGACGTTTGCGTTTTGACGGTCTGTGAAGCTGTTTCAGCCTGTCAAACGGCACGTGAAATGAGGAATGGCACGTGAGCCAGACGTTGGCTCTCATTTTGGACTTTTCCGTCTTGTGAACCGGTCGGAATTGCTTGCGAATTCGGACCGGTTCGTTGGACGCGAATCGTCAAAAATGAAAACGTTGAATGCGCGTTTCAGGCCAGACAGCATGACAATTGCCTCCAAGTAGATATGATTCTGTTTCCGATACAGTCGCAGACACTGTCTCCGGAAGCTGTCACCGGTTGGACAACGGCACGCAAATTGAGCATTTGCACGCGGGTCTGATCCCAGCTCTCATTTCGAAATTTTTCGCCCTGTGGATCGGTCGGAATCGCGTGCAAATTGGCCGTTTTCCAACCGGTTCACCAGCAGCGAATTGTCGAAAATGAAAACTTGTGCGTTTCAGACCAGACCTCTCTGT
This sequence comes from Steinernema scapterisci, assembly GCA_000757745.1. Taxonomy (NCBI): domain Eukaryota; kingdom Metazoa; phylum Nematoda; class Chromadorea; order Rhabditida; family Steinernematidae; genus Steinernema; species Steinernema scapterisci. The sequence continues at coordinate 64,080 of KN167021.1, read as the reverse complement.
TAGCTGTCTGACAGACACGATTGTCTCCGACTCTAGACATTAGTCTGTTTTGATTCTTCCAGTTTCCCGCAATGCCTTCATTGTAGTTTGATGTCAACAAACACAACTTTTGTAGCCAAAAATCATCGAAAAACAAATCTAACAATTTGCTTGAGTCTTTTCGAGTTTTCACGATGACGACAAGTCTTTCAAATATTTTTGTCCCTTCTTCTATTGACGGAAATGTCGTGAGGTTTACCATTAAATAAAAAAACCGAACTAATTGAGCTGTTTTTAGGTTCGTCGGACCCCATCGATGTGGGATCTCACTTCCCACTCGACTTTTCGGAGGACAAACCGCGGCGCAGATGTTCAAGATAGGAAAGATGCTGAACCCGGGATGTGTGGTCCTCACGGTTAAGACTCATTTTGTGGCTGCAGGTAAAGTTGATTTTTAGTTTTTCGCGCGTAATTATGAGAATGTTTAGGAACCGTGACCGACCCGATCGACTACCACGCGACCAGGATTCCAGGGACGAATTTTATGATTGTGAACGGGATCCAGAACGAGAGACATATCGCTTCTGGGAAAGTTCTTGTAAGCGATGTTTCAAGCGATAAATTCGATCCTTATTTCTTACAGTTTGGAGCAAAAGAAGATCTTCTGAAGCTCGAAACCGAAGCCATGTCGGACGTCAAGAGTCCTCTACACTATCCTACCGTTTCCGAGCATCTGAAAACGTACAAGGACGTCTCTCTGAAGAACTTGATCACAAGCATCAGTCGTGGATTCTTTGAAACGCGGCCCATCGACTTCAAGCACTTCTCGTTCCAGTCCGAAGACGACAAGCCCTTCAGAACTTGGTTCACGGTTTCCCGTGAGTACCGTAATCGCATGGAAGACGCCGATGGAGAATCCGTGGTCATTCTGATGTCCGACCACATCGTGATGCAGTCGGCCTACATCACGTTGATCCAGAAGGGATACCAGGAGATGATGCAACAAGGCGCCTCTTTGAACCATATCGTCCATTTCCACGTTGTAGATGACATCGATGTAGGTTCAGAAAGTCCACATTCATGACCTAAGATCCATTTTGCAGCCATTGGGGTGGTTCCTCTACGAGTCGACGTGCGACCGGCAATCTTCAGCTCGCTTTTTGATCGACGCAAAGATCTATGACCAGAGCGGCAGATGCATTTTGAGCTCAACACAGGAAGGCCTTATCACGAAGAACGGTTGAAATCGAAGTGATCCTTTGTAACCCTTTGTTTTTGACCTGCCGCACAAAGAGAACACATTAAAGTGCAGTCGCCATTTCGTTCTGCGATGCCACTCCTAGAGTACATAAATCGTAGTGAGCGCGCGCGTCGATATCAAGAAGGGTTCGATTCGATCGCCGTGATGTCACCTGGTCGGCAGCGATTGGCGCTGGAAAAAGCGTTTGTTCCTGCGAATATCGATGGGAATGTGGTTACGTACGTTTTTGGACTATTCGCGCTGATTCTATGAATCCTATTTTAGATTCACCGGGCCCAATTTCGACGGTCCAGCAGTTCCAGCACGCTGCTATGGCGGGAACACGGTGGCTCAGATCTGCAACGCCGTTAGAGCGCTCTACCAGCCTCTCGTTGTGAACACCGTGAAAGTGAACTTTTCGGCCCCAGGTAAGCTCTAATTATATTTTCTTTTGCTTAGAGTCTTGTTTTAGGAGGCGTCGACGTCCCCAGCGACTATGTAGTTGAAGGATATCCCGATTCCGACGTCCTGAATATCAAAGGATACCAGAAAGGACGACTTTTCGTACTGGGAAAGGCTACGGTAGGTCGATGAATCCATTCTTAACCCATGCCTAGATTTCCAGGTCTGCGATTCTTCGGATCTCCTCTCCATCACTGTCAACCCGATGCCCAAAGTTCCACCTCCACTGGACAATCCGTCGCTTCAGTTCTGCATGGCCACGACCGCGGATCCATCGCCCTGGAACGTCTTCAAAGTCCTCCTCAAAGTCAATTGGTTCGAAGTTCGCCCCGTCGACTTCAACCGCATCGTCACCCAGATCTGCTCCAACGAGTCGCAATTCTACTGGGCGCGGATAAGCGAAGATTTCCGGGACACGGAGGACATGGACAGGATCGACGGCTTCACAGTGATCATGTTCCTATCGGACTACCTCATTGGGTGTCCAGGATTGGTCCACAGGGCGCTTCACGGGGCGCATACGCAATTCGACGGCGGCGCCTCGCTGACGCACAACGTCACATTTCACACGCATCTTATCGACGTAAGCGAGTATTCCTGGAACGTTCTAAGAGCCATCTATTTAGGAGAAGAGCTGGTTTCTTTGTGAAACCTTTTCCGAGACCCAAGGATGCAATCGGTACTTGCTCTACGCGAGGATCTACGCCGAAGATGGAAGACTGGTGGCTACGGTAGTTCAGGAGGCGTATAGTCCTTCGAGCAAGATATGATGATTAGCGTGTGAATAAATCTGCGTTTCTGGCGGCTTTCGAACACTCGATTTCTCTTGTTTTAGGCTCCTTTGTCCCCACTTTCAAAAGGACCAAAAAGCTGCAAAATTGCTCTTAAGCGGTTTGCTTTTTTGGGCTCAAAAACTCCAAAAAGAGGAAATGAAAGAATTCTATGCGGCTTAACACAATTCGCCTCCGCGTGCTTCTTTTGTGGCACCAAACAAAGGCAATTCCAAGAGCGTCATATAATAATAGACGGCTTATTAGATGCAGGCGAAAACCGGTTTTCAAGTTCTAAGATCTCAATAAACTCAACTCACCAGCAACGACATCTCCCGTTTGAGCTTCTGAGCTAACTTCACTTGCAACAATTCACGCTGATTCTGAAACTGTTCCCAGAGAATCGCGCTTCTCAGCATCATAGCAGCCGACGAAAATAAGTGAAATGGAAGAAGAAGAGGAGTCGCACAGCATCAAAATCGCGTCCGCTCGCATCTTCTCATCCGCCCATCGTCAACACTTATTAAGATTCCAAAATCTGAAATTGAAGCCAATTAGTGGAGGTCCAGACGCGCCGGAGATCGCGGACACAAACAGATTAAGAACGCGTGGTGGAGCGGAGGGCCATTGTGGGGAAACGGAGTCAAAAGAAGGCGAATTTCGTGGTTTGTTGCGTTGCACTTGGCCGAAAACACGGATAAACGAGTTAGAGAAGGTTGGCTGGGTTTGGTATGCTTGGACGGGGAATTCTGAGTTCTGAAACGTATGATTTCACTTTCGTCCAGGCTAGCCGCAAACACGTCGCCTACAACATCAATTTTCCACTCGAAAACTTCGTGTTTTCCTCCTCTCAAACACCCCAAAAGTGCATCTTCGACCCATCCCATCCAAAACCCAAAAACGGCTTCTTCGAACCGCGTCATCTCCGTGAAGCTAAACGTCACAAGTCCCGTGCTAATGCCGCTTGAGTGCAAATTCATAACGACGTCGAGGACGAAGAACGAGAGGAGCACGGCGAATCGATAACGCGATGGAGACTCGAGAAGGAGCGCAAGAAAAACGCGAAAAAACGTCTCAAGGCTGCTGCGCGGGAGCAGAATTCCAAAAGAGGCGCCTGGATCGGGTTATACATTTATAAGGAGACGCGGCTGGAGTGCTCTGGAAGACGTCCTGGGTCGTCGTGGGTCTTGGGCGCCTTGAGGCAAACAACTCCATCGCGAATGCATAGAAATACACAATTAATTACGGTGAGGAAACTTTGGGCTAAAATGCGATGGGGAGAGGAGGAGGAGGCTGGGAGAGTTCGGGATGGAGCTGGCGTATTTCGGGATATTCGGGAAAGGGATGACACGGTTTCTTCTTATAACATCTAAGAATGAAGAGATCCCAAAGACCGAAATAGCACGTTTGGCCAAGCCTCCGATCACTCATCCAACCCGCAAAAACTCTTCCAAAACTCCAGAAAAACACATTCAAAACCAGTTCCCCGTAAAAACCTCGGAACACAGTTGTCACTCACGGCCTATTCATCTCCAAATAATAGAGCGAAAGTCGCGAGTTTCGCGCGAGGACAAACAGAAAAAGAAAAGACGCGCGTGTTGTGGTCGGCGACGTTTGTTGGTAGGTGCTTTCGGGAGATCTCGCGGGGTTCCAGGGAACCCGAGAATAGCACTCAAGACGAGGATATCAATGTTTTATGCGGTGGAGAAGAAGACAGTAACACGCAAACAGCGAAGAGTTTAAAGTGGATTCACGGTCTGGAGGAGATGATTCGGGACCAGAGGAGCCGATGGAGAGTGTAAATAGGCGTTAATGGTGTTTGGACACGTCGTGACAGGGCCGGCGAGGGAGATTAAGGAGGGGAGATTGATGTCAGGTGTTGTTGGGAAGACGTTGCAGCGTGGAGTCGTAAAAAAAGGGAAGATTGAGGATAAGAGGAGATGGGGAAAGGGCTGGTAGTGCATAAATTAATTCAGGATTCAGAGCCCAAGGCAGAGGATGAAAGAGGGGATGTGGAAGCGGATTGTGGAAAGGCCATTCTGGGAAAGGTCAGTTCTGAGAATAGGGGTTCTAAAACATGGGAAGCAATCTGGGAACCATCCAAGCTCAAGCCAAAAAGCTAGGCCGAGTTGTTCCACTAATGATCCAATCGGTTTGAGCGCCAAGTCCGAAACCCATAAAACTCCGAACGCGGAAGTCCATTTGCCAAATTATCGACAAATTTTGCCGGTTTTTTGAGTCAACGTTTGGGTCCTGGCACAATCTTTAAAAGCGCCCAAAGTCCTTCTAAACCCAATTAGCAAGATTAGCTTCAAATATCCCTTTTTAGAACGGCATCCCCGAGTCTTCTGGGAAATCCGCCTGACCACACACTCTCTCGCTCCAAACACGTCAATAACCTCCATGAATGGACTCCATCTGCAAGAGGGGCGCACGCCTGACCGGCAGACAGTTGGTCACCTCGGTGCAGCCACGCGTTGACATGGAAACAGCCGGAGCGCGCGACGGAAGCGCGATCCAACTGAATAAACAATCGCGAGGTCGGCGCGAGTGCTTCCCAAAGGACCTTCTTTGGGCAGAGGGCGGCAGATCTGCAAGGAGACGCCCGAGCGTCGGGTTTCGGGGTTTGCAAAAAGGGGTTTTAAGGAGTGTCACGAGAGAAGGAAAAAGAGATGATTTGTAGCATATGGTCGAGGGTTTTTAGGACATTGGATACGCGAGGCTGAATATTATATTTGGCCCTGTTTTCGCGGGAATCCCAAGCGAGGAAACCGCGAATCTCGTCAACGCCGAAAACAAGCATAAAACCATCATAAAAGCATTTGCCCAAAACCCATTCCATGTCTCTTATTATCCCAAAAACGCCGTTTCAACGGCGACCCGTAAACAACAAGATTTATAACCACGAGAAAATCCTAAAATTCAAACCTCAAAAATGCCAAGATACGCTTCACGTCAACTCGGCACCCAGAGACTCAGCATAGCCAATCAAGTCAAGTCAGCTGACTTCCCGTTCCCACACGTCCCGCACGCATAATCCCAAGACACCCCGACGCCCTTTCGCGTCCCGAAAAGAGGCAAAACAATAGAACATCGAAATGATCTTTCTTCCTCTCGCGCGTCCGCGGCCCTCAAATGGAAGTCGTCGTATTGTGGGTGCGCGAGGGGCTCCAGGGAAAGAGTCGATTCGGAGGGAGGTTCGGGTTGTCTGCGGATCGATCGGTAGTCGAGAAGTCGGGATTACGCGTCAGGATAAGAGCGAAAATTGGAGAAAAAAAACAGAAAAAAGGAAATGGAAAAAAGGCGGAAGTTTGTTTAGGAGACACGTGATGGATGGCTTTAGGGTTAATGGGGTGGAAGATAGAATTATTGTTTAAATAGATTAAGGGAAAGGCTGTTAAAAGTGGGAAGCAAAAACTCGAAAATCCTTATGGAACTTGGAAGAGATCACGAAATTGAGATTCCGGGAGCCAATTGAGATCTCGAAGCCAGATCGCCGGAGCCGGCTGACCGGGCTCAAAGGGCGGTGCTTCGTCGAAATGGCCGAATTCGGAGTTCACGGACTTGTCTGTTGTGGCTACAGACGGGATTCACCGTCTACAGACAGGCATGTCTGGCTAACAACATCAAAATCCGTCTAGCCATTCTCTTCGCGGCTTCTGCCAGGATGCGGTCGGGTCTCGGCTCACTCTTTCACTTCACCAGATAAGGCAGCTCCTTGAGGGCCGACTCTAAGGATTACGGTAAACCCAAGCATCCGCCAAAATTTGAAAATACCAAAAAACCGACCGCCTAAGCCACGGATGGAAATCTCCGACCACTTGTTGCTTCCAGCTTCCCGAAAAACGTCAAATCCAGTCACTTGTTAGCACATCCACGCATCCGAAGGGTCCAACAAGTGGCCAATTACCCATTGCGCAGACAGCTGCCAAAGCCCGAAATCGATCGTCGGGCAGAAGCGCAGCGCCGAGACGGATTTAATTAGATTTGGGTGGTTTTTCGCCGAGACCATGGGTTTGGTCTCCAGTCCCCGGGCGATCCCCAGAGTGACCGGACGACGGACGTGTGGGTGGCCCTTTCGGGCCCAGAGGGGAGCCTGATCGATTGTTTCGGGTGCACATTGTCATAATTACCAGTGAAAGGGCAACTCGCGCGTTGGAAGAGGAGGGGAGAGGATAATGGCGCCGCGGGAGGAGGATCGGAAGCGCGAGGATAATCGATGTTTCGCGGACGGATGATCGCGCGGACGTGCTGGCAACATGAGGAATCGGGGAGCGGACGACGGGAGAGGAGGAGAGAGGGCAAGTCGGGGACACCTCATCAATTTTATGAAGTTGTCATAACGGTTTTTGAGGGAAAATTCAGAGAATTTGAGACGGGGAGGATAATTGGAAGACGGAGAAAAACGCGGATATCTGTCTAGGAACGAGGATTGGATGGATGGATTAGATAGGGAGGATGGAAACTGCTCTAGGGGGAGCAGGTGTGCACATAGTTCTTACAGTTCTTGGATGCTTTGGGTGCTACAATCGGAAAACTATTCCTAACCTGATGCAAGAAGGGCCAAGAGGAGTAGAAAATGATGAAACCAAGAAGCGAGTCCAAGTAATGCTAAGCAGGCATCACTTTTGCCTAGGATCCGCCATATAAGCCCCAAAGAATCCTAAGAACCCCAGCGAATCTCCTCCAACCTAATCAAGATGCGTCCCATCATCCTCCTTTCCCTCTGTTTCCTTGGTTTCACCATCGGATTTCCAGTCTTGGACGTTACCAAGATCAACCAAGAAGACTCGCTAAGCTCTATGGATAACTTCTTACGGGAGCACCGCGGGAAATTCCAGAAAATTAATTGGAAGTTCACATTTATGAATGGTGAACAAGTCGATATCAAACTCGTTACAAGCCCCGAGGAGGTCAGGAAAATCGATTATGCGATCAAGCTGGTGCACAGCGATGCGGAGGATATGGACGATATTCTCGGAGGGCTGCTGATTGTTCTGGGGATGTTCGGGGTTCTGCTCATTTCCTTGTGTTGCGGCTTGTGCTGCTCTCGTTGTTGCCGGAAAACGGATTACTCTTGAAGTTGGATAAATGGAAATAAATCAGCTACAGTATCCTCAGCTTTCATAAACCGATGCATTAGCTCTAAATCTTCGAATTTGAAACAGCAGGAGAGCGGAGGACGGAGGCCATGCTCGGGTCCAGGAGCCGCACTCGTAGCCCGACCGGCCAGAAGTCCCCACTCGGACAAAATGAACAGACTTGAATATCTAGACGTCGAATCATCATCAGACAAACAACTATGTCTATAGACGCAGGTCGCTTCTGGACGCGCTGCTCGAGGCCAGATTATCTACTACAGTAGGTCGTAGTCGGTCGGTCGTCCCTTCACAGGCGGACATGTCCAGTCGTAGCTTTGTCCCTCTACCCTGACTTCATAGAGCGCTCGAATACACAGGCCGGTCGATACTCCATCACTCCAGTAGAATGAAACCCTTTATGCCTTAAAGTAAAACAAAACGAATCTTCTACTTCTTCTTCTTGGAAGGCTTGGCCTTGGAACGCCTGTCGAGATGCGCAGCGGCCATCCATCCTACGGCTGGGCAGAGCCAGTAGGTGAAGAGGAACCATTGTGTGGTGAGGCCGTGGCATCCCTGGAGGCGAGAAGAGGCGACCGTGGGGTTGAGGCCGGGAACTCCGATGTAGACCAGGGCTGAAAACGCGGAATTCAGAAGCTACAAGATGATTTCGGGTTACCGAAGCTGAGGAAAGACGAAACGACGATCGGAACGATGTACTGCTTCTTGGTGACCGGGATGCGGTTCATGATGAGCTTCATTAGGAAACATCCGATGATTTCGAAGGCGACGGCGCCGGCAAATGGCAGTTTGTAGGCCAAGGCGCAAGTAGTGGCAGCGTATTGGAGTTCGTGGTCGGAGCTGAGGCTCATGGAGTAGTACCAGAGGTAGCGGGCGATCCTGAAGGCGGAGTAGCCACCGACGGCTTCCGCGGCGAGCGTGATTAGGAGCTTCTTGAGGCTGAAAAGACACTTTGATCCACGAATTCTGGAGATTTTCCTTACGTGATAGTCTTGTAGTAGTACATCTCGATGGGGCCCAGAGGAGAAACGAAGGCGCCTCGGTTGATGGATCCTCCGACGAACAGGAGCGACGTGACAGTGAAGAAGAACCCTATGATACCGTAGTGCTTGATCATGATGCCTGGAATGGTCACATTTGCAAATTCCCAAAGTCGAATTAGAATTCAGCTTACCGTTCTCGTAAACACAAGTGCACATCTGGGCAGTGGCGATCGCTTCCATGGCGAAGATGTAGGCATTTCCGCCCTTCTTGAGCACCCGGTCGACGAGGTTTCGGGTCAGCTCGGCGAGGATGAAGACGATGCAGTAGTAGGTTACTACGATCATCATCGGCCCAAAGTCGATGTCCGTTTCGATCATTTTGGGCTGAAAGCAAGATAATTAATATGAGCAGAGTATTGCTTAAAACAGCTGAGAACGTCCACGCTCGCGAGCAACAGGATGGCTCCTAAAAGTGGCTCTTGGAAGACACAGAATCAGCACTTACATATAATCTTGAGGGACACCAAAAATGACAAAAACTACCCTAAACACAAGTCCGAATTCCGATTATTAAAGGTCACGAAAACACCCTACATTTCTACCCAAAAGGATCCCAATTTAGTCGAATAACTTAATTTTCCACTTTCGCCGCATAATTTCGCCACCGAAAAACCGCCAAAAAACAGGATCCACAAGATCAATAAACAGCCCTCAGCCCAAAGTGTCAATAGCTCATCCCAGCGCTGTTAACATCTCCCAACACCAAGCCAATCGTCGAAGCAAAAATCCATGTTTTCCGTTCCACTCCCATCGCGCAAACCACGCAATACTGCAAACGTGTCAATCTCGAATTCCCGACTCAGGTAGTGCACGACTCAGGTTTCCGCTACTTGTGTTCGATCGCCCCGCGAACAACTCTGACCATCGATTTGGAAAAATACGCGTGGAAGGCGAATCGCGCGAGGCGCCGATTGGAGAAGGCGTCGAGAGTCGATTAAAATGCACGCGCGTGGTTTCAATTTTTGAGCACAAACAAACGAAGCGCGGAGAGGAGAATGAGTCGATCGATTGATTGCAGGAAAGCAGTTTATGACGACGACGGCACCGAGGAGCTCTCGGGAGAAAGACTAGAACGGGAGTCCGATTTTGGGTCGAACTTGTGGGAGAATGAGGTTTGCAGTAGTGCAGGGAGAGGAACACGTGTGTTGCAACTGAGATGAGTTGTGTTTAAGATGTGAGAATAAACAAAGGTCGATTTCTGATTTGTTTATCGTGTTCTCTGGTACCGTTCGCTGGTGAAGACAAAAGTTTATCTGGTCTTTTGGGATGCTAGAATGTGTTTACAGGGAGTGGGTTATGAAACGGACGCAGAGGTCAACGATGATCGGGTTCTGGCAGAATCTCCGATATCTAAAACACGGAAATCGGTTTCGAAATGAGCCTAGATTCCCCCACTCGTTCATAAATGCTGTCGTCGAGGTAGTAGAACACGTCCAGATTCTTGTGAATCTCATCTAGTGGGATGTCGAAACCAGAGATCACTGCCCGATTCGCAGCCTTTTCAAGCATTTCGACGTGCCTTCAACGAAATCTCGATATTCGAAGACTCGGAAACATACCTGTCCTGGATATTGACGACTTCGTGATTCTGGAGAATCGTCTGATGGACCTTCTTGATCGAGTTCTGCAGCTTGGACTTGAAGTCCTGAACACATAGCTTTATTGACGTGGGGATAGGAAATCGCAAACCTGATCGTGGATGACTAAATGTATCGTTCCATCTAGTCCTTCCATCAGCTCCACGTTGGATCCGAAGTCGATCAGGTTGTTGAATGCGTTCTAAACGGATTGATTAAGATTCATTCCATCTACGACGATACCGTACCACATTGAGTTCCAAAGGCTCGTTCGTAAAGTTCCCGATTCTCAGTAATCGTTCTACAGTATCCAGGTTGAAAGCGGAAGCATGATTCAGAAGGTCACTTAAAAACGTTGGAAAATTCGGATTTCGGCTATCAGCGGAAAAAGGATTGATGAGCTTCTTGATTAGATCCACGTAGCGCTCGAAATCCGCCGATCCAGATTCTTCGGAGTCGTAGAGGTGGCAACGCAGGTCCTCGCAGAGGATTGAGTCTTGCAAGATAAGGTCCAGGACTTCTGTGGATTTTTGACGGACCTAAAACCGTGTGTTAGACGTATGGGAGGAACTGAAATGACTCACGTTGTAGTCTGATCCCCGTTTCCACCTGACGTATTCAGCCGGACCAGCTCCCAAGTCCAGGCACAAAGCGGCCACGCAAACACACGCTTTCAGTTGCTGCTTGACGTGCTGCGGATTCGATTTCAGCAGTTTCTCCATGAAGAGGTCGGCAAGGTGGTAGCGCCTGGAACAAAGAAACGGGTTACGGTAGGTATATAAACAATCACTCACCCTAAAGCCAAACAAAACAAGTTGTCGTTCAAATCCGGGAATTTCCGCGTGGCCGTGCCGACGAGCGAAATCCGCCGGAGTCTCTGAAACCAGCGGTTCTTCAAGAGGCATCGATATGGGTTTCGAATCGTCCAGTCTCCGTGGACAACGTCAGCGGGAGCACTTCCTAGGAGCAGCCGAGGATTCCATTCATAGGATTCTGGCTCATCTAACAGTTCTTGGTCTTCTTCGCTCTCTGAGCTAGGCGGCGGTGAGCCGCGTCCAGAATCAGGAGACCCGCGAAATCGCTTCCGCTGGGGTGGCATGACTTGAAAGCGGGGAACAAAGGCAATTATGTAGAGCGGAAAACTTCGTTCGACCGCTTATCGCAGGAACTATTATGATACTGCTTCGGGATGCTTTTGTTGATAACATGTGACCGTGGAAACGACGTCATTAGGAGGGACTTCGAAATTAATCATCAGTCCGCCCTGGAACCGATCACGTCGACCACAAAGTACGGTGGTGACCCCCAGGATCCAGATTTCAGAGCTCCACCAGCTCCGATCTCAGTGAGCAACCGCTTCATACTTCCACAGTCGGTCAAAATGACCAAATCCTGCGTCCTCAGACCTGCCCAACGTCAGGTAACACATTCAAGTGTCTACAGACACGGCCACGTCTGAACAAGGCTATAAAAGCCCATCCGCTCATTGAGTACGTCTATGGCCGCAGTGACCGGTCGGGCCTCTGCCGCCTCTCGTGCCGTGCCGCCTGTTCAACGTAGCTGACCGGATATCATATCGGCACGACTCCAATCGGAAGCGATGTCCTTATCATTTGACGTGAGTTCTTCTGGTTCTGCTTCTTGATGCCTTTTTTATGCAGTTATCACAGGAATTTATTGGTTTTTGAACTCCCGAGAAATTCCGCGGCTTCAAGAGCGCACTCGGTTAAACGGTCCTAAGCAGCTTATGCTGTTCGACGATCTTCTTGAGCAGATCTCCAGTGGATCGGGAGTCCGAACAGTCGTAGATCATAATCCACGGCTCGTTATCGACGTCCATCTGCAAATAACTAGGCGTTAACGTTCTTCCACTAATGGCCAGCGAACCTGTCGTTCTCGATGAGCCTTGAACAAGTCCGAACTGCGGATATCGCTCGGAATATCATCCAGGACTTTCACGGCAAAATCGGAGTCCTTGATGGCATCATTGGAGTGCTGACGGATCAGCCTTGCGATCTCTTCTTGGCCCTGAACACTAATTCATTACATCGATAAATTTAGGTAAAACTCACATAATTTCCCTTAAAGGGAATTTTTCTTATGGGTCTCCACTTCTCGCGGTTCTCGAATACGTCTTGGATCAACTTTCCGATCCCGAAACGGTCGCCGTTGACTCTGCAGTCGTCCAAAACCTGAAAAGACGTTCTTATCATCAACAACCCAGAAAGATGATTCCTTACACGACGATAGATCGAGTCGGTAAACTTGAACGGATTCTTCCAGGACATTCCAAGATAATCCTCGTCGATGTGGAACTCGATCAGCTCGAATGCTCGGAAAATCCTAAAAGCGACCATCGTAAATTGGCATTTAAGCAAACCCAACTTCAACTGGAATCCCACAACAGCCTTGTGGTTAAAAACACTCCTCATCATAGTCATCTCGCTCCAGATCACGATGTCAATCGGCGTCTTCGGTGCAAAACGAATCTCGCCCTTCTTCTCGTAAAGCGAAGAATTCGTTTCGCTCAGGAATCGACACACGTAACGTTCGTTAAGTTCGATTCCGACGTTCGTGAAGAAGCTGTTGACGAGAAGACGTTCCAGGCGGTCGAAAGTGATCGGAAACTTGTAGCCGCCAAAGAGCTGATAGAGGAATTTCTGGGAAACGTAGTCGTCGTGGGACTCGGAAGAACTGCAGATAAGCGCCTTGGTCAAATGGAGGATTCGTTCGGGTTGGTTGAAAGAGAACGCGTTCAGGTCTTCGGAGATGTCCGGGAAGACGGATTCTTCGAAGATACGCGCCGATTGCTTGTAGATCTGGAATTGCAGCTTTAGAAACTGAACCAAAAACAGCTTTCTTACCTTTTTCTTAAAATCCTTGTCTTTCCGCATCCTGTACTCAACGTAATCGTGAGGAACAGCGGCTACAAGGACGCGTAAATAGAGAAAGCTTGGAACTTACCTAGATCCAGGCACATAGCGGCGAGGCACACCGATAAGCTCCAGATAGAACGATCTTCGTTGCGTGGAACGTGGCGATGTTCCGAAAGAAACTTGGACGCGATACGGTATCTCCTAAAAAGAAAATGGATCATTTTGAAAACAGATCACATCTTACCCAATAGCTACAGTATACAACGTATGACAGGCCGTGGGATAAACCAACTCGACCACTCCCAGAACCTTAATTCCAGCGAGCCTCTTGAACCACTTGTTCTCGACCACTTTGGTCAACGGGAAATCGATAATCACGTCACCGTGGACCTTCGTGGGTACTTTCTAGGACCCTTCTCATACATAAGCTTCATTCGAGGCCAATTCCAACCTTCTGAGATTGGCATAAAGCCGCATCTGGCCACGGACGGACGCAATCAAGGGCTGAACATTCCATAGTAGGAAATGAAGCCTTGAGGATCTTCGGGCAAATAGGGAAAGCTGGAGACGGTCTTGGAACAGAGGGAGAACAGGGGAATGCAGGAAACAGCTGGTACAGGAAAAAGAGCCAAGGAGGAGAGAGGACGTTCTTATCAGCAGGAGCCGTTTATTACGCTTCTAAGACAACAAGTGGAGTTGCTCAGGATCGGTCAACTGGCGTACGCGGGCACGGTAGTAGAAGCATGCGAAGAGGGCGCCGACGAAGGCGACGAAGAGAACCACAGAGATAAGCAGCAGAATTGCTAAATTTGATAGGAAATTATAAAATCGCGAGTCGTAGATTCTTACATATCATGGTGACCTTATCTTGGCAGATGAGCTGCGCTTCGTTGGAGAATCCTTGGCACACGGCGGTCCACTGCGGGGTGCTTAAGCCACGTTTCAGGGAGGCGAAGGTGGAGAAGAGGCACGGCGAGGGGCAGCCGGAGATGGAGAGTTCTTCGCGGGAGCCGTTGAGGTTCTTGTGCGAGATTACCTGGAACGGGAAGACGATTAGGGTGCTAATTGGATCTCTGGGGAGTAAAGGATTGAGCGTAGAGAATTTAGAGAAGGTCGAGAGAGGCAAAAACAAGAGATTCTCACCTTACGATTTCGCATCTAAAATCTGGTCAAATTCCGCCGTCCCCTAGCTTAAAGTTCCAACTTCCCGATTCTCTACGAAGGCGTTTGTTTTCGTCTGTTATCCAACAATACCTACGTATGACTCAGAAAACTCTCTGGACCAAAATACGGCTACAATTAGCGCCATGTTTTCCTATCCTATTTGTATCCACTACCCACCTTAACCACGTCATTTCCGTCGATCTTGTGGTGCTCGAAAGCGAGATATGCTCCGTAGGGCGAAAGGGTTGATTGAAGGTCGGACAGGCCTAGGAATCTGGCCATAGTCATCAAGTTCGCGTCGTGCTAAAAGGCAGAATTAGATCAAAATCAAGAGAATTTCACTTACCGCAGCGTAGAGGTACGTCTTGTGCTGCGAATTCCTGTGGATCCGGTTTCTGATGTTCTCCGTGATGAGGGTGAAGTGCCAGCCTGGAATAGAGGCAATTCAGGAAGAGAAAGGATATAAGGGCGCTTACCTCCAGTGCTCTCCAAGATGAGGTCAATGAATTTCATGTGGAGCTGTTCGCACACTTCCACGGATTTCTTGATGAAGGTGGAGTCGTTGGCCCAGGCTGGCAGCGGGAGTTCTTCGGGCATATCCTTCTAAAAAGGGACTCAATAAATCCGAATTTTAAATCTGTCGAACTCACCCTCGTCTTCACGGAATCGAGAACCTTCTGGAACACGAAAACTTCGGGAATTTCGACTCCGGAATTCTTCTCGTAGAACTTGACGAGGCTGGAGTATTCGTCGTCCATGGTCTTGTAGCTGGGCATCGCGCGGACCCGGTCGCGGAGAAGAGGGCAGTGGTCGAAAGTGCCGAAGGAGACCTGGAAACGTGGAATTCGAAAAGTGGAAAGCGGGAAGTTTGAAAATTCAAAGATGCGCGCGACGCGCAGTCCCGAAGCGATGTGCCGGAAGGAGAAGCGCTGGGGATACAGATGCCAGAGATTGCTCTTCGCGTTTTCGAGGAATTCGGGGCTCACCATGTCCAAGATCGGATCCGTGTGCACTGGAATCGGCTGCCACATGAGGCGATTGTGAAAGATTTGGTCGTCCTGAGGCGGCAGAAGAGCGGCCAAAGCTGCGAAGGCGCTGACGGACGTCCGATTGTCGAATCCGGTCGTGACGAGGAGCTGAAAATCGATCTTTCAGAGCAAGAAACGGATCTCCACGACTCACCTCCGTGGAGTTATACCTCTCCCCGATGAAATCTCCATAAGTGTCTTTCAAGTTCTGGCCCAGATTGTACTCCTGCTGGATTCCAAGCTTCGTCATCTCGCCGTGGACTTTCCCTGCTGCCATCTTCGGATCTTCCGTCGGATACGTGACGTACGTGCTGGGGTATCGCTGGCCATGTCGGAAGAACTGAAAATCACGAATTTCTCAAACTCAAAGAAACCGAAACTCACGATTTGAACAGATTGCAGAGTGGAGAGATCGTCCTTCGCCTGGATCAGGCTTATGGCCAGAAACAGAATCGCCAGTGACCGCGGAATCATTCCCGGCTACGAGCAAACGGAAAACTGCGATCGATCGCTTGTTTTGGTGGTGGCGCAATCAGCGGTCGGGTGATTTCGTTCTTATCATTGGAAGTTGTGTTGTGTGTAGTCAGGAGCGATTCCAAGAGTGGGCGAAGAGATAAAGCGGGGGAGAGTTCTAGGAGTGGTCAGTGAACTGTGTAGCCAGGAAATCTCGGCAATTCCAATGATCACTCAAGATGAATCTGAAACTCCAAAACCAGTTCTGGTGAGCCACACACAAAACCCTTCTAAGAACCGTTTCAAATCAAGCTTCTCCACTCCCCAAAACCAGATCCACTGACCACAAACCACAAACCACAACCCAAACCTTGTCCCAGATCCCCTTCCAATTGTCTCTTTATCTCCCAGTTCCGCTCTCATCTCCTTCCCACCCACTCTTAGTCATCACAAATCTAAAAATACCCTTCTTCTCTATTATAAGATGCAAATGCGCGCAGACGGAAACAAAGTCGCCTTCTTGTTGCGGAGCCAGAAATCGTTCCTTGTCGCTGATATCCTGATGTCATCTTCTTCTCCGAGTCGCCGGGTCTAAAGGTCGCCCGTCGGAGGACGGCGGTCATTCGACGAAGTTTCGCCGATTTCTCACGTCATTGCGCATCAAAGTGCATTAAAAGGTCGTTTTCTTAGGATCTTCGGAGGAGAGTTGCGATGTTTAATTTTGGGATGTTGCGTTTTGGAGTTTGTCTGGCTCTGAGGATCTCTTGGCTCGCTATTCTGCCTGATCTAGAACTTACCTGTCCCCACTATGTATAAACCGTGTTTTGCTCGTCGGCCCCACTCACAAGCTAACGCTTGTAAACATGTTGATTCATCAGGTGGGAGTTATGAGAAGTGGGGATTGTAGAACACGATTCTTAGGAATCCAAATATACAAATACGGGATACTAGAGCATGTCCAAATCCTAATTAGATACCGTAACCCATGAGCCATTGTCGCTAATTTTTGAGATCTTAGAAAATAAACAAATTTCAGTCGAATTCCTTGAATTCCCAAAAGTCACATGCTCTCCTCCCCGCCATCTTTCATCCGCCGCGTGACGTGCGTGTATCTACTTTAAACTTCCACATTCCCAGCGTCTCTCCTACCGTATGACCTTCAAGCCAGATGCTCTTTAAACCCTTAAAGCCGTTTCCGGCAGATTTCGCGTGTTTCCGTTTTGCAATTTGCATTTTCATGACTCGGCTCCGGCACAAAATCGCCAAATTTGTCCGAGTTCGCAACATTTTCCGCGAACGACAATTACGGTAAAAGTCAAATCGGAATTTCAGACTTGAAGGAAGAAGATGTTTGAACCCTTAAGCCGCGTGATTCATGCAAAGTCCGCGTGCACGTGCGCGGGATGCGTCTTATAAAGGGCGCTGCAATGGTTCGAAAGGGCGATGTTTAGTATCTTGGGTTTAGGTTGTTCCTGTTTGGACTACGGTAGATTGGAGACGAGGTGAAACCTGGTTGTACGACTAGTTTACAAGGTTTCAGAACCGATTTGGGGATGAGTCATTGTGGAACCTGTTCTCTAGAACTAGTTTTCTATGATTGATTTCGGCTAATTTCCTAAGGAATCTTAAAATTTTTTCAATCCTCATTTTTCGGTTACTCCAACTTCTGGTAATCCACTATTCCAAAAAGCAAATCTTTGCATTTTTCCTTCGTCGGAACTAATCCCAATCTCGCTTTGTTAGGAACTCTTTTTGCCCAACTCCTCTTGTACCTTCGCGTGCTTGAAGGCCACACGTGAAAGTAGTTTTTGTACGTTTTAGCACGATTTGAACACGAGTTCTCTTGGAAAAGTTGGCTTGGCACAAATCGCCAAGTTACAATTAGAGCTGGACACAACTTAGAGAATCTAAGATCGGCTGACTTCGCTTCCAGCGAAGAGACAAAACGCAGGTTTTGTATCGAATTCGACAGAGATCTCCCGGAAACAACAAATCCTGGCAATTAACGGACAATGATCACCTTCGTCTGCCTACAAAACCACGGTCTCACTTAGATCTTGACGTTTCCCTATTCCCATTAAGTTCCTTTTCCCAGCTGCAATCCTAACTTGTCTGTGCTTTTGGTCTTAGATCCTGTAGCCAACGTCTGGGATCTTCGGTCTCTGACGTTCGTCGCCAATTAGGTCAGCAGTTCGTAACCCAAAAACCCTCAATTCTTGCCTAAACTCTATTCCCGCACCTCATCGCACTTTGCTCTTTCAGCCCCTAATCGAGTGCCCACTGATCTCGCGCGCCGCCTGCATCCGGCGAAGTTTTCCGAAAACCAAACGTCACCGTTTCTTTTCGCTTGTTTCGCCGCGCGAACCGAATTTGATTCGGACTTTCGAAAATGCAAAAAATCGCCGCCGCGAAGTGCAAAAGTGAATCGCAAGATTAATTGTCACCTGCACGCCGATGACGCCGACGACGTCGGCGGTAGGAGTAATCTGATTGTTGGTTCTAATTTGGGCAAAACCGGAAGATGGAATTAGATAAGGCATGAGACATTGTGTGGGGTGGAAATCCAGGTTTTCATGAGTTTGTGGACCCCTCGTGTTCTAACGTGAGATTCCTGCTAAGTGAGATTCCTCCTGTAAGTGAGATTCCTGCTCAAAGGGATTCCGGCTTTCTGTGTTTTTCGCCAGGTGGCGACAATCTTGCATTCCCAAGGACGCGACGGAACAAACAGCGCCCATGTATGGCCAACCACATGAGCGCTGTTTGTAGCATAACATTTGCTAGTTTGAAGTCTCTCGCAACGCAGCGCTTCGAGTAGAATGGGGTGAGTAGAACAAATACGACCTGCGTCAGAAGACCGCGATCAAAGTTACGTTTGATCGCTGCTTTTGGAACTTTGCTGACCAAATTGGGATTTGGAACTGCAATTTTTGGGAGCAGCGGAGACGCATGTGAGAGAAAATGCGTGCCGTAGTTCTCCGGGTGTCGTTTCCATGAACCAACAGCTCGTTTCGCAGCGATCCAGCAAATCGAGAAATTTGATCTTGTTTCAATTTCAGCGATTTTTCGAGCAGCCTACCGTATCTCTAACGCCGACAAAAGCTGGCCAGCTTCCTTGAGCATTTGTATGCTTGGGCATGTGTTTTTCTCAAATCCCGGGAACGTAGACGCACTTTCAGAATGTGACACCTGGCAAAGCAGGTTTTGTAGCATAATATCTGCTTGCGTCAGAAGGCCGAAATCACGTTAGGCTTGATCGACGCTTTTTGCTGGAACCACTATTTTTGGGAGCAGCAGCGGAGCTGTGGCGAACAAGAGGGCAGATAGATGTCGCCACTTCCCGCGGGTCACTCCGCTAAGCAAACGTCCATTTGTGGCATGTTTTGGGGCTTTCTACCCATTGGTAAACTCTGGCGAAACCTAGGAAGTCTCATACTCCCAGGTTTTGATGCCTTACCTACCGTATCCTAAACGGTTTAGCTTTTGTATGTTCAGGCATGTGTTTTCCTCCAATCCCGGGAACAAAGACGCACTTGCAACAAACGGCATTTGGCAAAACAGGCTTTGTAGCATAATATTTACCAAACGGAGCAGATCGCAACTATTCGAAAGGTTTCGGGAAACTTTGGACAGCATAATTGCGCAACGAGAAGGTGATCGGCGTCATCGGAAAGCATGACGATCGAATCCAAGGCAAACTTCAGATTCCTGAGACTCGAAATCGACGTTGGCCAACGTTTCCTATCTCGACTCACTGGGTCAGTTCGCCAACCACCGATCAGCGATCCTAAACTCTGGTTCTACGCGTGTAGTCTGTTCCCTACATTGCGTGAGATCTGCAATTTCCCCAGGCGAGGCGTCACCCCGAACACTCTGACCCGAAATTGGGCCTTTTTATTGCAAAGATCCTTGTCGAAGGGAGCGTCCACAGCAAAGACCGGAAACCATCATTCCCAAACGCTCTTTGAAACTTCAGATTCTCTAGTTTAACCCTCATCTTCGGGCAAAGTACGCGCACATTTTACAGTTCCGCAAATTTCATAACGGTTTTCTTCGCTAATGACGTTTGCAGGCGTCACTTTTTGCAGATCTTATCTGGCGAAGGGGAGATCTGAAGGTCCTTGGTCAACTGGATTTCGAAAAGATCGAAACCGCCACGTTCAAAGCACCCTTTGGACCCGAATCCAAGATCGCTCGAAGTCCTCCTGTAGCAGAACACAATTCGCACCTCTCCCAACCAAAGAGCACATATTTCGTATTCTAGCTTCCCTTCCTCGTCTCTCTCCTTGTCTTCTTTGCACCCAATCGCCATTTTCGAAATTCCCCCAAATCAACCATGTGCTCCTCTCCCTCTCTCCTACAAAAGACACCATTCCCACTACAAACGGAGCATTCCTAATCGCCGCCATTCCGAGTCGTGCTCCCCTCGCAAACCCCCATTTTCGGCACCTTTTTCGTCCCTGTTTTCGCCTTTTTCGTTCTCCCAACACGTGTGACCCCGCGTCCTTGGTCGCTTATCAGCATTCGTCACAATCTCGCCTGTCAGCATCACAAAACAAGACAACCCATGCTGCAACCGGGGCTGGGGTCATGTGCCGCTGCGACCTCGGGACTCGAAAACGTCAAATATTGGCTTTTTCATTGAAACGGAGAAAGTCACGAGCGGCGGAAGTTGCATAGGAGGCAAAAGCGGGGTGATAAGCCGACAATGACGGGTGCCCTAGGCAGAACGGCCTAAACTAGCGACGGAGGGACGATGGTACCTATAAACAGGGTTCGCATTTCCTGTTTACAGGAAGGATTTGATTAGTAAACGATTCTTGATTGAGGTGACACGGGGTCAAGAGAACGAAAATAAGGAGCTTCGGAGTGGAACTGGCCAAGCCCGCACGGTCAAACCCTTAATCCGAGATCCTTGATTCTGAACCCGATCTTTGTAGGTTTGGTTCTCCATTTTCAGAAACGGTTTTTTCCTATTCTCTCCTCAGATAACGTGACCACAAAGCCAGCAGAATGTTAAGGAAATGAATCACTTCCGTCTTTTTTTCGGCTTTTCTTAGGAGAGTTTGAACATTAGCGATTTGAGCTCTGATCAGGTCAATCACCAATCACGAAAAATGGGAGATTTTTCGAAGATTGAGAAGCTATAAATAACCGGTAGAACCGACCACGTTCGAGTGATCTTAGAACAAAGCTCACTTTGTTGTTTTTCTTTCCGAGTCGCCGGAGTCCAAAAAATCAAACGCTCCCTTCTTAATCTGGGATCGCATATATGTTAAGCGGATTCGACAAGAGCCAACTTCGAGATTTCCCGATGTTCCAGCGACTTCCCCAACTACAAACGATTTCTTTAGCTCCCGTAGGAAGCAATCCTTAAGACGTTTTTTTGCTGTTTTGCAATAATCGCCTGTCAAAGTTCCATTTTGTTTTCCTTTCCCGGCTTAGCTTCGAATGCTCAATCCTGATTAACCGGCAGCTCATCATGTTACGTCGAATTCATGTAGGAAGTTTGTTGTTGTTTTGGTTAAAACACGTAGGCATCTGCGATTACACCTTCTGTTTTGACTCATGTGGCATTTCCTAGTCCGTTTCGACATTTGGAGAATGCATCAAACTCCTCCGCCATTTACAAATCGCTTGTTTTCATCCACAGTTGCCGATTTGTATTCGGCATTTTCGGCCTACCGTATCCACAAAAACAGTAAACTACGTTTGGATCCTAGTTGTTCAGGTCTTGGCTCAGAATTGCTAGGGTGAAGCGCTTGATCGGGGAGCAGGTGTAGAGATAGACCAGGGCCAGAAAGGACAGTCAGCGCTGCTCTGAAAGCTGCCGGCGGTGATTTGAGTGTGGCGCCACGTCTTGCGGTACGGCCGAAAGGCTAAACGTGGGACATCTCTGATAGGCACAGGATGGGCCTTTTCGGTCGATGGGCATTTGACGATCCGCGTGGAGCTTTGGAAATTACAGAAACCTGGGTATAGCGACTTTGTTTCAAGCAGCAATCCACCGAATGGCCGCGAGCCAGTCGTGGAACTCTTGAGATCAGTGTTGGACATGCTGGTAAAGCTTGTGATCAGACAGATTCTCCTGCTTCCGACGGATCTCCGAACTCGCATGCGCCTTGCCAAAATCCGTTCAAATCAGGGTTCCCCGCATTTGGCTAAGACGCTCTGCCTACGTGTTTTGAACAAAACAATGTGCTTCCTTGATAAATTTGACGTAACTGGATAAGCTTCGGATTAATCGGGTTTGGGCATTCGAGGCCAGCCGTGCAACTCCTGAGGTCAGTGCTGAACATGCTGGTCAAGCTTGTGATCAGGCAGATTCTCCTGCTTCCGAAGGATCCCCGAACTTTAGTGCGCCTTGCCGAGATTCCCCTGCACCCGCAGTTCTTCGGTTCCTGTTTTTCTGGAACCGCCAATCCGATTTCGTGTCAAATCCAGGCATTCAAAACAGGGTTCCCCACATTTGGTTAAGACGCTTATGGGTCTCTTCTCCAAGTAGCTCAAAGACCACTAGTAACATAAATCGCCTTTTGAGTCCAGAAGCCCACGTGTGAATTACGACGACACAATCTCCCAATGTTTCGTCACAATTGCGCTGTGATCCAAGCAACGCAAAAACGCTGAGATCAAGCTATTCTTCTTACCGTCATTTTGAGCTTTCCTTAAGCGCTTAATCCTATTGAAGATCGCCCAAGCGAATCCCATTTTTATCATTTTTTCGGACTTTTGTCAGATTGGTTTCTCGGAAATTCAGGTTGGCTGAAATCGAGCAGATGCTGTGACATAGGAAGACGATAAAAATGCTCTTGGGTTTTTAGAAGAAACCCAAAAATAGGCCGATTTTCTTTTGAATCAGAGAGTTCTTCCTAACCTACGCTCTTGACTCATAACTTCCCCTCCTGACCTTTGAAGATTCTCGACCTAAATATACTTTTCTCGCTATTCCCCATAAATATGACTAAACCGACTGTCCTCATCTCTATTCGCCTTATCCTGATCCCCACATCTTTCCTGTCCTGATCCCCACTCACATACAACCCAAGCAGCTTGTTATTCTGCTTATCCCCAGACTCCAAAAAACAGTCTTCGTAGTCCTCAACCCCAACCACAACAACGTCAACACTGAAATCGTATTTTCCAACCCGGACTCCGACGCAAACACCTGTTTACAAGCGGCGCTCCTCCGAGAATGTCGTCCTGGATCTTCTCTGGTTTTGCGTCATCGTCGGTCGATCTGGGTTTGTATCCCCACGCACTCGGGCAAAGTTTCTTGTTTTGGGCGTTCGGATCTGGAAGGATAATCCCAGAAAGGGTCGGTCGAGTCTGTTGTTGAATATCTAACGTGCAATCTTGAGTTTTGACGTTCGGATTTGGCTCAAAGACTTGGCTACGCAAACGGTGTTTTGACCTGCTCTGCACTTTTGATCCATGAACAACAGGAATTGGATGACGAAGTCGGAGGCTTTTCCTACCGTAACCCGCGCAGAAAAACCGTTTCCGCCTTTCCCAGATTCCTGACCCGTGATCGATGGCTCGCTCTGCCCGGGTTCCTAACTATTCGCCCCACCGCGTCCTCTCCCCAACTCCGCTCCGATCGCCTTTTCTCCAGCAGCAAATAAGCGATTAATTCAATGAAACTACAACGTCACCCGCACAAAGACGCAAAAAACCCGTTTCCAACTCGGGTATTTTCGGAATTCTCTGCCTGGGAGGTCCAGGCAGATTCATATCACAGGGTTTACGGTATGCTGCAGAATCGAGGTCGCTGAACGTGCAGGAAGGAGGCTAGCGTTGGGTGAACGGCCTTGAGGTGGCGAGGAGCGCATTGTTAATGCTTCGAAAGGTTATCAAAGTTGAAAGATCGAAGAGTTCGAACGCTGTAACTGAACTGTAATGGGTGCGGCGTGTCCCGAGTAACCGGTAAACAGTTCCTCGTTCCTGGTTCACGGTTCACGACGTGCCAGCAATCAGCTGGTCGCCAGTTTGATCAAGGTCGATGACCAGATAGTTCCCGACGTGTTCCCACAGCGATTAAGGAGGGAAGATCGGTGATTCAGAAACATCTTTGGCACTAAGGAGCTCAAGATCCTTCGTGATACGTGACTTTCCCAATCGACCGGTCCTCCGCCCGCTTTCCGCTGGAATGAAAGCAAGATAGACAATCTGAGGTTCCGCCTGTTTAGACTGCATCGCAAATTGCCGAGTGACCGGTCAGAAGATGATCCGTTTTCCGACCGCTCTCTCTTTTGAAACTTGACCAAAATGAACTTGTCGATGTCTGGTTTCAAACCTCTGAATTCATCGTCTAGACACCCACCACAGCCAGTCTAAAAAGCCCCCCTTTCCAGACCCGTTTGACTTTGTCTCCCTCACCTCAATTAGCCAGCCTGACCCCTGGATTCGAGGCTACAACTGCATTCCTAATTACTTCCAATCGTATTCTCCCGGAAAAAAAGGAAAACTATGGCTTCTCGCCGGTCCAACCGACTCCAAGAGCCCGCCACAATCCAGCGTTCCACAACCTCTCCACTTCCTACACTCCAAATCCTCTTCCAGCTGCAAGTCCAGACTCGTAACCTTCAGATTCCAACAGTTTCCCGGCTCCAAAGTTCCCGCTCGCTCCACTCCATGCACAACCGGAAATGTAGTCTTTCCGTGTCTTCGAAAAAGTCGTCTACTCGGCTACAACTCCGCCAGGCCCCACCGCGGTCACAAATCGCCTTTTTCTGTCCACGCCGATACCAGAGAACTGAACCCTCAGGCCTTATCTTGTTTACCAAGTAAAGGAAACCAAAAAATGGCCGTTTTTGCACACATAACGCGCGGGAGGCCGTCAACAACGGTTCCTGGAACGCCTAACCCGTGAAGGTCGCGTGTTCTCAGCGGTTGACCGAAGACTGAAAATCAGATTAACACTTATTATGTCCCATTAGGCCTCTTAATCCAATTCTTCTCCCTCGCTTCTTAACGCAGTTTTCCAAATGAGTCCAAAGGACGCCGTTTAACTGCCTCGTCCAAACTTCAGTTCCTCACGTCCCATTACATTTTCTGCTCTCTTATCTCGGCTCCAAACCTGCAAAAACCACTTCGCCCTCCGCATTTTTGTAACAACCCGCAAAGAAATGTAGTGGTGTCAAGAGGAGAGTTCACGATCATCTTCAATTGACGCCCGGCGGTCCGAAGTTCAGATTGCCTACGCATGCATTTTTCGGGGTACGGTAGGGAGCCCTTGAGGTGTTTGCCATGTCTGATAAGCGGAGAACAGGAACGTTTTTACGGGTAGGAACACGTGTATGAAGACTGCCTTGTTAGAGCCAAACTTGGAACGATCTGAAACGGAAGATGGGGTCTACACACTGACCACAAACCACGACTGCACAGACACATCTGTTTCGGATCTAGCTACGTCTGCGTATTGCATATAATTGTTGGAATCTGCACGTTCGAGCATCCAAAATCCCCATTTTTCGATCTCCTTTCAAACCCCAAAAACCTTTCCTTTCTGTGTCCCGCGTGGCTCCAATCACGGCCACAATTCCCATCTACTGCTTTTTAACCTTTCCTAGAAGTGCAGGAAGTGGCCGCCGAAAAAGTCTCTACAAACCTGGATAATTAGTTCAGTTCGCCCATCCGCTCGCCTACAGCCGCAAATGAAATTTTTGGCGGCAGCACGAAAAAGTTGCGGGGCTTCTGCAGATCGAAAAACGCCGCGATTTTTCAATTTTTCCGAGATTTCTCAGAATCTCGGAGATCAAAAAACGCTCCGCCAAGTCAAACAAATCATGCCCGAGAACAAGGTGCCATGAATCATGCTAAACACCATGTGAGTACCGTAACCCTGACGATAATTTGCCTAACGCATCGGCGCCCAAAGCTTGAGAGAATTAATCATCGCAAAAAGCGCCTAAGACCTACCGTAATCCCTCTAATTCGATCTTAATCAGCCTTTAATTGGCCCCACTCAATTTTCCGTCCGTAAATGAGTTTTCCGCTATTTTTTCTTTCGTGCTTGGCGCTTTTCGCCCCGTTCCGACGGCGACTGTTCGCCGAGCAGCTGAGATGCCTCACGAGGCGCTTGATAATAACGGTTAAGGCGACGGCGAAAATGCTGCGGAAGGCGTTTTCTGCAAACTCGGCCATCTTTCATCATCGTCACCTCGGCGCACAAAGGGGTTCTCTTCTCCATTCACAGGTCGCCGCGACTTCTCGCTAGTGGTCAAACGAGAGCAGATTGCGTCAATGCATAAACCAGAGTTCAGATCGGGCGAATTTCAACGAAAATATCCGCGTTTCGAAACAATTTTGTTGCAAAATGACGAGAGGGTGTTAAAGTGACGAGAACCGGTTCAGACGGCTCAAAGGCTGTCTGGATTACGGTGTACGTTAATTAGCAGCTAATTAACGGTTACCGAGACCGTCTAGACCATCTGACACCTTGATGTCTAAAATGCCCAAAGCACACATCCACAAGCCCCTCTTCTCTCTCAACCAAGTCTAGTCTGTCGCACTGTGTCTAGTTCGCTCCTATCGCCGTAATTTCGAAACTCTCGCCCACCCTAATCCGGTCGGTTCCCGGGCGCAGCGCCAAGCAGCTTCCTGTCCTCGTCATGAACCGTTCCAGAACGCTCGTCCTAAGTCGCCGCATAATCTAAAGCAAACAAGATAGCCGGCGTCCACTCCGCTGTTCTCCCATGCGCGATCTTGGTCCTTTGCATTCAAAAAGCGTATCACCGCACTCGCTAATCGCACGTTTACCTACGCCTAAACGCTTCGCGCCCACGCTGCTGCACCGATGTTCTTCTCCCTGCTGCGCTGCTGCTGTCTTTGCGATCGGTGATCACTGTGCCTACAATTGTCGCTATTTATATCGACATAGAAATTATACAAAATTATCACAATCATAGGAGAATAAGTGAATCGGTGTGGCTAAGAGGGGCGACTTCGGACGGATTCCCTGGCCTTCCGTCGCTGGACTTCTTACTGGGATCGCGGGAGCGCGGGCAGAAGCTTGCCGCGGCATTCGCCGAATCCAATGCGGATTCCGTTGCCTTCGCAGAATCCTAAAACAAGCAGGAACGGTGTCATTGTTTACCCAAAAACGATGAAAACATCATCAGCTGCTGCCGCTAATGCCGAACGCCGCTGATCAGCCGTATCGCCGCCGCCGTCACCGTCATTGGGACATGTGACGACGGGCGCCGCCGGAAAGTTGGCAAGGAATACTTACCGACGAGGTTGACTTCGTCATTGTCGGCGATAAACTTTCTCGTTTTATCTCCGATGGCTACCGTATTCTTGCCGCGCCAGGAGAGCTCCAACATAGAGCCATATGACCCGGATTCCTGAAAGCATTACAGCGGCGTGAGAGATGAGAGATCAGGAGTCAGAGAGCACTTACAGGGCCAGAAACAGTTCCCGATCCCATGAGGTCACCGGGGCGCACGTTGCAGCCGTTGATGGTGTGATGCGTGAGCTGCTGCTTGAGGGTCCAGTAGAGAGTGTTGAAGTTGGTCCTGCAGACGACGTGGTCAACGTTGTCGCCCTCGGCTGAAAAGAAGCGCTTAGAAACAAAGTTAGGATTTATGACTTACGCTTGATGGTGACAGCGAGGTTGATGTCGAGGCTGTAAGGATCGTCGTGCTTCAGGTAGGGCATGGGAGCAGGATCCTGCTTGGGGTTGGCGACCATGAAGGGCGCCAGAGCGTCCATAGTGACGATCCAGGGGGAGATCGTGGTTCCGAAGCTCTTTCCAAGGAAAGGTCCAAGAGGCACGTACTCCCACTTCTGGATATCGCGGGCGGACCAGTCGTTCATGAGGACCATTCCGAAGATGTGGTCTTGGGTCTTCTCAACGGGGATGCTCTCGCCGAGCTTCGTGGCGGGTCCTCCGACGAAGAAGGCCATCTCGAGCTCGAAGTCCATGAGCTTGCTGGTTCCGAAGACGGGCGCTTCGGCGGCGTCGTCTTTCAGCTGACCCCATGGACGGTGGATCGGGGTTCCGGAGGGAACAATGCTTGAGGCGCGGCCGTGGTATCCGACGGGGAGCCACTTCCTAAAAAATTAAATCTTTAGAAACGGGTCATTAATTAGCTGCTAATTTAAACTGCCCAGACAATAATTTCTAGACAAAATATTCACTTCCGCATCTGAGACTACAACGAACCGGTTGCGCAAAACGAAAAATTTCAGATCCGCCATAGTCTGGCAGACTACCAAAAATGTCTACGAGACAAGAACTTACCAGTTAGGCATGAGGGCATTGTCGGCTCCTCGGAACATGATTCCAACGTTGGTGGCGTGGTGGATCGACGAGTAGAAGTCGGTGTAGTCTCCGATGTCGGCAGGGAGATGCATCTGGGCTTCGGCTTGGGCCACGAAAGCCTTCTGGCGGAGAGCAGCGTCGTCGCGGAGGGTGGCTTCATCCTTGCTGAGGAGCTTCTGCAGAGTTTGGCGAGCTTCGGTCCAGTGAGGACGGGTCAGGCCCATGAAGGCATTGAGGGTGCTCTGAAAATAGACTAAAATTAGGAGAACGTTTAAAACCAGACAAGAATAGAAACTTTTGGTCCGGAAAAACGTCTCGCGCACTTTCCCTAAGTGGTGACCTTTAACGTCACAACAATGGCGCCTCTTTTGTCACTTCTGAAATAACAGAGAGTGCAAACGCGCCCCTCACTCGTCCTCACACATCACCTTCTAATCTCCCGTGTTCCTCTTGAGGTCACAATCCCGCGCTATTGTCCCTTCGCCATCTTCTTCCACATATGGGCGATTTGTTTTCATCCCGATCTCTTGGCGTGTTGCCCGCTGCTCCCCGCATAACGGGCATTCCTCGCGCGAATGTAGGTCACGAGCGGATTCCGCTAATGCCTTTACCTTCTTCCCAATTTTGCTGTGATCATCTAAGAAGGGATTTGGTCCTAATCTTTCGACTCTCGTCTGAATTTCCCGTCTTGGTGTTTAGTCGTCATGTCTTATCTCCTCGTGGCCGTGGCCAACGTTCTCCTCAAGTTTATAAAATCGGAACTTAACGTCCGAATTGCGTACCGTCGTCCCTCCGGTCAGGCACGTGCCACCGTTTCCGCCGCCCTAATCTACCTGCCTAGAACGCTCTCCGCGACTCCTCCCAGGGCGGATCCTCCACCTTTTCACCTTTTTCCGCCACCCCACGCGCTTAGGCCCAACCTCCTCACACACAACTTATGCGTAATCAAATCGGGCGGCTACAAATTCGAGCCTAATATAAACGGGCACCGACAACGCCAATCGGCCACTCCTATCTCAGTCTCTCCTCCTCGGAGCCGCTGCTGGGGCCACCACGGGAATTCTTGCCGCGTTGCTGACAGAACCAAGGCGCTGCTGGCTGGCCACTCCCCCTTTCCAGCTGTATTTGTTTGCACCATGCAGATACCGCACTCTCAGCTACTATTTACCTCCCTCCCGGAGAAGTCGTTCCCATTATTTCCTCCTTCCCCTGGAAAACAATGCCCCGTTCCTTCTTATCTTCACACACCCATCTACCGTAATCACGCGGCCCCCATCATATAATGATATTCTCCTGCCTACGGTTATATCGCGCCGCGCTAATATTCGCCTAAGAATCGTCTCTAAACCCTTCTTCCCAATTTCAGGAACTCCCACACGAAATGGCTTCCCTCAACGTTATTCTCTTCTTCTCCATCGCCCTCCTCGCTACCGTACTTTTAATGAGCGCTCAATTCGCTGAAGCGAGCGAAGGTAAGTAAAAATTAATTTTCGGCGTCATTTCATCCCGAGGGATAAGCGCTTGTTTCAATCTAACCAGCATAAAACCCGAAAATAATTTTATCGCTTTTAGCCCCATGCGCCAATATTTGGAGCGACGCGAAGTGCTTCAAGGCGTCCCACCAGGGCAACAGTTTCCTGTGCACCTCGAAGCTGGAACGAGGAAAGTATCTGCGCGCCGCCTGTAAGAAGACCTGCCGCGTGTGCAAATCCTCCGACGACGATCTGGACTTCCTGAACCCTCCGTACAAGCACAACGACAAGTTCCACGACGATTCCACCGAAAACGACAAGTGAAAAACCCGAAATTCTCCCCGGTCGCCTATCCCGATGCCGCCCTACGTAGAATCCTGGTTATCCCCTGCTCTCCACACTTCCTAAACATTCCAGCAGCCCCTCTTCCCCCATCTCATCGTCCCGATCGCAAATGTACAAAACGTCCCCATAGAGTTTAATTATTTTCGAGTTCTTCTATAACATATTTTCTCCGTAACCCATAAATTAATTGTAACCCAAAAGTACAATCGAATTCAAAACAACCCAGCATCAAAATGAAAATAAACATCTAAGAAAGCAAAGACGTCACCGCCTGACTCCGTCAAGAGCTACAATAAAACTTCGCAAGCTTAAGAGAAGAAAAGACGCGCCTATCGGAAAGGGGTGCAAAGAGCGCCGGGAAACTGATAAAAAGAGCCGCGAGTTGGCTTAGAATTCACGTGAACTTCGTTTGCACCTCGTGGATGAACACATGCATCGGCGCACATTCGCACTTACATACAGTTGGGATAAACAAAAACAAAATAGCGAAGCACTTTTAATATAAGTGGATATGTTTCCATTTATCTCGGATCCGCTAGGAGCGAATGCACTTTTAGGGTTTGTGGAACCGACCGCTCAGAGCTTCGAATGAGGTCAAAATGATGATCGCTGAAAAGATCGTCCAAAATGAGACCGTCTCTGTCTCTGTTGTCCGTCTCCAGATGTTTGTTTCGAAAGCTGTTCATTCCACTGTCTCTTCCAAGCTCCAAGCGGTCGGTCAGATCTGACGTTCCGTCCTCCGTTGTTCCATCATCCAAAAATCGCCAAAATGTTGCACCTTCTTGACATATCCGTTCATAGCAAGCCAAATTTATCTACGTTTACGAACCGACTATCACGCTTATCCGTTTCATCACAACCAAATCCTCGCCGTTTGCATACAGTGTGAGTCAAAAAAATAAAGGGATGGCCAGACAGGAGCCGACAGCCGTCGTCTAGGGGCTGGACGTCGTGACTGAAACCAACCATTTTAAGCGGCCGAGGAGAAATCAACCGGTCGGATTTGGCGTCATTTGTATGGGAAACCGACCGGTCGTTCTCAGCGCGACCGCTTGAAATGACTTGTTTCAGACACGACATCCAGTTCAAGACGACGGGTGCTGGCTCCTGTCTGGTCATCCCTTCCTTTTTTTGACTCACACTGTAAGATCCTAATAAATTGGCATTAATGCGGCCTAAATCGGATCATTTTGCAAAATATGTCCCTTCTCAGAAGTCAAAACATTTACTTACATATATTAACTGTAACATATGCTACAAGAGCATGACTTCGTACTACCTAAACCGCCCACGTTATTTTTACGTAACTGCATCAAAAGATCAAACACCCATTCCGATTTTCATCCAACTCTGCACGCAGGTTACTCCGAACAGCTCAGACGCAGTTGTTGCGTAATCCCGATCGCACCTGGCCGCGCCTGCAAACCGCGATCCGAAATAAGCGTCAGAGATACAAAGTCATCGAATGTTTCAGGCGCGCCACTGCTCGGTGACCTAAGATTAACGAGCATGGGGACATTGGATGATGACGGAGTTCCGGCTGCGTTTTAGGAATGCAAGCACGTGCTGCGCGACAGGGAAATTTTGCGATCGGCGCGTTCATAACTAAAGACCTCTTGATGGACGCGCTTCGGGGAAGCTAAAAGATGCCTAGACACCTAACGAGACAAGTCTCATTTCGAACTGTTATCGTAGTAAAGAGGAACCTTGAGAAATATGTCTAGACTCCAAACTTCATTTCCAGACACTTTCCATACCAAACCGGTTGTTCGACGGGTGTCTGAACTCGTTGTAATCTCCATTTGAGACATTGGCGAAAGTTTAACCGGTTGGTGGAAATGTCTTTTCTAGACTAGACATATACCAGTCTAGACCTACGCTAAACCCTTAAATCGCGCGTTGCCCAAACATGAACGGCCCTGAAATCTGCTCTAATTACCTTCTCGAAGACGCACTGCTTCTCCTTAAGAAGAGGTCCATTGAACAAGTGCTTCACGGCCGACAGGTCCAGGATCTGGTCTCCGATGGCGACTCCGATACGCTTGTTGGGCTGAAAGTTAACCTAATAATGCCATGAAATTTAAAAGACCTTCTTACGTTGCTGGCAGTGGAGAAGACTCCGTACGGGAGGTTCTCGATCGGGAAGTCGGATCCGGCAGGCACGTTGATGAACGACATTTTCTACCTGAAACGTTTCAAATCTAAAGGTTTGCCCGGTTGAATGGTCGAAGGAGATATAAGGCACGAAAATCGCGAATGACGACGAATCAGCGCTACATCTTAAATCTTTTTATTTCGTAAAATATCAGATTTACATCGAATAGTCGGCCCCATGAATTCTCACATGGCCCTTAGGCCACGGGTTCGGCATCCACTTGGTCGAGTTCCGGTGCGCTGGCAACGTCCTGAAGTGCAAAAATTAAAATTTCTGAAATGTGGCACACACCGTTTACCTTCAGGACAACTGCGAAAAGGATGTTCGTCGTCATTATGTACAGGACGTTGTCCGAGGCCACAACTCCGTTAATGATATCGGAGCAGGGCTGGAGCATTTGCGTGACCGGGTCAGGAATCTGCAGGGTGATTAAGTTCTGCGTGGCGATTTTTGTGATCTTCCGCTGTCCAGAAGGGGTTCGTTGGACAAGTTCCGTGTTGATCGGCTTATCCGGCCAGTAGAGGGTCGCACGTTGCGACCCTTCCACGATGACCGCGTAGGAGAGGTCAGGACTGCATGAAGTGAACTTGCGATTCGACTTGCCGACCTAAAACCGTAATTGGCAACAGTTTCACACAAGGAAAGAAAGGAAATAATATTGATTTTGGGAGGGTTGGGAGCAGCGGCGAACTGCATCACGCGTGTTATCAAAATAAGGCAGCGCAAAGAAAGATCGGCGCTTCGTTGAAAGAGGACGCCTCGTATTAGGCAATGATCACCCCACTCTGCACCAACATCGATCAGAGAGAGCAGTGCTCACTGCAAAGAAGAGTGCACTACGTCAAAAACCAGTTAGGACGTCGTGGCTTAAAGGTCATCCACGCTTCGAGTAGCGTGCAGTGGCGAAAGAATGATGATAACGACGGCGACCGAGGCATGCAATCGCAGTTTAATAAGGCAACATGCCTGCTTGATCCCACCTTTTATTACGGCGTGATTGACATAAATCAATCACCACCGATCATAATGTCGGAGATTTGTGGGAATTTTAGAGCCTTGTAAAAATCGAACTTACCGAAACATATCCGAAGCGTGGGAACGTTCTTTCGTGAACGGCTGGACGTCGAGCTTCTTCTCCATCCAGCTTCCACAGGACGGCATCGTCGCCGTGGCGGAGGCAGATGGCGCGGGCCTCATCTTCGGCAAACTTCTTCGAAAAGATGCGCTTATGATTAATAAGCCAGCTCTGAATACAATAAAGTTAATCAATAATCAGAAAGAACGAAATATTACCTGCGACTCTATTTCGAAGGTTGAGCCTTCGACCTTGCACCAATAGATTCCTATGTCCTCTCCGTCGGTCAAGTCGCACTCCTCCAGTGGTTCTTGGATGCAGCTTGCAGCGTCCTTGTCGCCCTGTGCGTCCTCTGCCGCTGAAAAACGAAAATTTTTGAAAGCTGAAATTGCTCACAATCAAACCTGGCATTTCGACCATTTCGAACTCTTCTTCCTCCACTGGATCGTCGTCGGGGAACAAGTTGGCCTTGATCCCGAGCCTCCGTTTGGCTGCCAGGATCGTTTGGTGGTGGTCTTCATCGCTTTCTGTGAGATCTCTCTCTTCGAAGCAGCATACCAATTTCGGCGGACTCTTCGCCATGACGACGATTACGCCGCCGGACGAAAATGTTGCCATTTCCATATTTCCTTCGACCACGAAAACACGCTTTCGAAATGGCGGCGTAGAATCGCCTTCTTTGAAATTGAAGACTTCAACGAAAACTGGTTGGACAAGAATATCGAAGAGTTCACTTACCTTTATAGTCGAGCCAGGTGAGCTCTGCTCCGGTGATGGTCCTTTCTTGTCCCTTCCGATGGATCTCCTCGACGCCCTGAAGGAGGATGCTAAGGATCTCCTCCTTCGGGTCCCATCGAGCGTCCGCGAGCACCACGGCCTCTGGAATCTTCTTGGTTAAACTGAAGCTGCAGCATTGTTTGTCGATCACGTGCAGTTCGTTGTCTCCGTTGCTGACGACGACGAACCTCTCGATCACCTTGAGGGAAGCTGGAAAACTGCCAGCCTTGATGTTCTGCCACGTGAACATGTTCTTCTGGGAGACCCATTGTCTGGTCTGAACGGAATCAGTTTAATAGAACTGCTGAGATAAATTTGACTTACCCTGAAGTTGAACTCCCACTCGGTTAAGAAATGTTTTCCGTCGCTGTTCTTCGACACCGTGTAGAGCTGGTGGACGTCTTTGTTTGATGCTTTCGGCATCCAGGCCAGCTGCTCGACAGCGAGATCTGTCAGGAAGTGTTGCAAGCTGTTTCCCGGGCATGAGCGCGTCCCATCAGCTAGAAAGCGACCAGAATCACTTTAAGGATCTGGTACAAAATGAAACTTACTTATATGATCGAAATACCCAGGGACCACGGGTAAATTGTCCAAGGACAACTTGTACCCTTCGGAGGAGGGATAGTCCAGGAGTGGGTTGAGGACGAGATCCACACGTTGACCTTGTTTTGACATCATCTGGAATAGGAAACAAAATTTAGAAACGTTTTAAGAATCTTTCGATTTTCCAGAATTGGATCCACGCACAAATAAACGGAGATCTTAGGCGCGAATAAGGATGAAAACCAACCAGTTCACGACACAAATGCATCAAAATAACGCGAGTCTAGACAGCTACAGTAGTCTGAGACGGAGTCTGTTAGCCGATGCGAACGGCCATTTCTGAATGATACACTGCGACCGACCGGCCGGTTTCGGAATCATTTCCACGTTATCGAAGGTTCAAAGGCAGACAGTTTCAACGGAAACCAAGTCTGGAATAGCGTCGCCACAGACGCTTGTCTGGAATCGCGTCGGCACACCCTCAAACACGAAACAAACATAAATTAGGCACGATCAAGGATATCAACGTGGACAAAATCGCGACGAGAACTGTAAAAGAGCGATGATGAATTGGAGATATCAACTGTCACGAATGAACCTGAAACGCTCCATGTTTGGGGTCGATCGCGCGTATGATCGCACGATATAAACAAGGAAAACAGAGCACAAATTAGTGAAGTGTTTGGGAACAAAATCACGGAAAACGCACAAGGAAAACGAAGCCGAATTCGTCTGTCGGGGAAACAAAATCACGCAACTCGCGCGTTTCTCCTTCCAACCACCTCAGCTACGGCTCTCGCCGCGACTTTCCTGCATCGGCATCCGAATGCATCTATAGGTTGTTTACATCTTCGCCGATTTGGCGCCTTCCGCTCGCCGGCCGTCGTCTCATTACGGTGGTGGGACGTCTGCCTCCGACTGTCTGATCTGGGCCCCGAACGACGTCCGCCCCGTATTTGCTTCCAACCGATCGGTGCTCTGTGTCTCTGCTAAAGTGCTTCAGCGCCCCAATCGCCGAACGGACCTGCGCTGTTGTACTTTACGTGCCTGTCATGTTTTCCACTTTCTTCTTCTTTTCTATTCACCCGGTGCAGGCGTTCTGTTTGCACGTGTCACGAAAAAACTTTGTTATTCCGTCTCAAAAGATCAAATATCGTTCGGTTTTTGTGTCTCTAGAATGATCGTCTTCCAAAATGGGTCTGAAAATAAGGGGCGGAAAATGACTAACTAGACGACGATCCAGTCAGGAAGTGGTGATCGCGGCCTCTAATAGCTCATAATTAATAATTCCAGCCGGCTGATTGACCTCAGTTCGATGTGAATCAGAGGCGGAGAGGAATTCCTCGCGCTGAGTAAGCGCTTGTTTGTCCCGATTGTGCTGCTCCCACACTCTTCCTGTGTTTCCCAATCGTGCTAGCCGCTTATCTGCGCTTCTCATCTGTTGAAAACTGTAATGTTGAAAATTGGGGATTAAGGTTTAGCTGATTCGAGGATTACGGTAGGAGTTTTAGTGAAGCTGTCTGAAAATGATCTTAGGTCTCAGTAGCGTTTTAGGTTTAACTTGCGTTTAAGACAACTTAAAAACAGGATTCAATTTGTCTGAAAAGTACTGCATGTCTAGACTGAAATATAGACCCTGAAATTATTGTCTAAAAATGTATATTTGATTTTAGACAACTTTACAAACTTATCTGCTGAAATACAGACAGTTCATTTCGTACCTAGACGGCTGAAACGATTTCTATCACTTCTGTCTGGATAGTACTCCTAAACGTCTAGTCTTTCAGCCTTAAGTGTCCACACAGAAAGATGTCTGAAATCGATCTTATTAGCCTAGTCTTCATTCAAGGTACTGTCTGTAGACAATGATTGAAGCAACTTGTCTGAAATTGAAAGCTGAGAGATCCACTCAATACCAACAAAATATCCTTGAATTTCACTCAAAGTTCCTTGACTTTTTGGCTAATTTAAACTCGTTTTCCAAACCAGACTTGTCTATTTCAAGTAACTCTGTTTCCCTTACTTTCAATTTCAAAATGTTGTATTTGCCTACCCCAGCGTCACCCCTGTTTACCGGTTTGCAAAGTTGTTTTCCGCTCAAGTCTATTTACCCAACCCTTATTTTGTAAGATCCTCTCTCTCTCCCCTCCTACAGTAACCCCATCTTGTGTTTCATCGAACTGAAAACTCTCGATCGATTCGCTTTTGTGCGTGTGTGTTGTCACTTTTCACGCGATCCAAACGGTTCAAAGTACACATTCATATTTGTCTCGATCGTCCTGAATGGCATTACAAGTCTGTTTGGTGTGTTCTTGGGAATCGATCTGCGGCGTTCCACGATCTTCTCCCCAGGTTGATCTTAATGCGTTTAACTCTTCCCCTCCGAGTTCCAGCACTACCATGTTTTCTTCCCAAGTTGACCTTTTTCAAGGTCACTCTTTCGTCTTTCTTTTTGGGTTTTTTTTGGACCAGCTTCGCTGTTCCACTTCCTAAAAACTCGGTGGAGCATGCGACTGGCGCGTTCCGTGGAAACCAACCCCAAGATGCTATCTGCGCTCTCTGGGGTTAAGGGTTCCTCCAAAAACGGAGCTTCGGGAGGAGGAAATGAGTCCATTTGCGCCCGATCAGCGGCTCGTTTCAACGACACCATTGTCGTTGTCGGGTTGTTTTCGAGACGAAATGTTGCGTCGTCGTTGCGATAAGACAACGGCGCTTCTTCGCCCTGCTGCGTGCTGCCTGCCTGCCCCCGACTGCTCGCCCCCGTTCGCACCTTTCGAGGATTTCTTCGTTCTAATCTATCGATTTCACTATTTGCGGGGTATGTTCGCACATGACTGCAGTGAGGATTAACATTATTAGTCGAATTAGCCACTTGGATTAGTCCTCTCCTTATTGCGATTTCCCATGTTACACCGGAGGAGAGAAAGAGAGAGAGAAGCTGTCGTCGGTGCGCCGCTTCCCAAGGCTCTTTTTTCGTGTTCGCGCTAATTAAACCCGTAGACGCTCCTTTTGTACTCGAAACGTGGTCCTGTATTATTCAAATTGGCCGCTAATTGGCCGTTTATTGGTGGTAGTTTGTAGTTTGTTGCTCTGAACGTGGTTGTGTTGGCGATAAGGGGCTCCGTTAGAGAGAAGAAAAAGTTGTTTACTTTTGAGGGTTGCGAAAGTTAGGAGAATCGCGCGATTTCACGGGATTTTGAAAGTACAAAAATTGGTCTTCGGCGTTTTTGGGAGGTTCGGAAGTGAGGCTCACGATTTTTTTGGCTAATTTTAGTGAAAAATAAAACCAAAAATTATTTTTCTTTTCAAGCTTAAGCTCTTGGTTTGATATCTTCGAATTGTGGCTAATTACTGTTTGCGTGTCTATTTTAGGTCTGGTTTTGTCCAGACATCACGGGACATTCGGTTTTCCAGCTGATCGAATGTGTCTGAAATTGGCGATTTCAGAAACGACCAGACACCGATTTCATTTTGGGCGGTTTACAACTGGAGGACCGGTCGGAATTTCGACCGATTCGCCTCTTTCGGCTACTTACAGTATACCCATCACTGCCAGCAGACTGCTTTCCATGTCTCGCTCTGCGCGTTTGTCTTTCGGGCTAATTGTACCCCAAATTAAGTGCTTCTGCTTTTCCGATTTCCTCCTCGCGCTCCCCTTAATCACAAATCCCGTCTCATCCCAAATAAGGCTGTCATTACACTTATATCGATTCCATTAAGCGCCCCTCTGGTCTCGTTCCTATCGTTTATCTCCTTCATTTGCATCTTTCATGTCGTCCTCATCCTCCCCGCAAATCGATGTATTCGGGGTTGCACTAGTAGCGTCTTCTTCTCCTGACTTAGGACGCCGGGGAAGAAGCCCCACTTGTCCTCCTCCCCCTCTCGCTCGCCACCTCTGCGATCCGGTCCAGTCGCTCTCACGTTAATCGCGAATCTAATTGTCGTTTCTCATGCGTGTGACTAATTTCAGAATGAGTGCCGTTGGGTGGCACTGAAAACTGTTCTCGATAAAAGGTATGATTCTGGTGTTCTCGGGACTGCTCTGTGACCTGCTGAGTGTTTAGATGATGAC
This sequence comes from Steinernema scapterisci, assembly GCA_000757745.1. NCBI lineage: Eukaryota > Metazoa > Nematoda > Chromadorea > Rhabditida > Steinernematidae > Steinernema > Steinernema scapterisci. The sequence continues at coordinate 25,685 of KN167021.1, read as the reverse complement.
CGGTCCTAATAGCGACCTTCAGCTGATTAATTACGGAACTACAAGCCGGTACAATGGCGAAGAGGCTGACGTGCACCCGGACAGGGTGTGGAACCTCATGTTGGAGTGCTCCCAAGAGCTCCAGTCGCTTCCCTACATCACTTTGGATGTTTTCCTGCCGAATAATGTGATGGTCATCGTGAAATGCTCCATGCGCAAGAATCTGACCTACGTGAAGAACAACGCTCTGGAGCAGGCTTCCAAGTGAGTTTCTTAAGGAACTTGATCCTCTAAAATCGGTCAAATCTTTCAGGCTCCCGTTCCCGAAACTGAAAACCGGCGACAACTATGTTTTCTACGGAATGGGACCCAGCGGCGAGCACGAAGAGCTCTACGACGAATCGAAGACCCTGAAGGCCCTAAATCTGAACCTTCCCGTGCTCTGCATGGTGGAACCCGAAGGAAACCACGCGGAGAAGCAGATTTCCATGAAAATAGGTTTGCAATTTCGTAATTCGAATGAATTCGAATCAGTCCGAGTTTTACAGGTGCGGCGATGGGCATCATGATCAGCGAGCTAGAAACGCATCTCACGGAAGAACTGATCATCTGCAGACTCGACCTCTTCTTCACATGCGAGGAACTTCTGAAGCTGCGAAAGGTCGACGAAACCGACCACTACGCGTTCCCCGAAGAGAACCACCTGCTGACGAAGAATCGGAAGCTCGTGAACAGGGCGATGGAGTCGCATGTGAACAACGCGACGCCGAACACAAGCAGTGAGTGCGATGTTGTGAAGATCTGAGATTAAGAGAATCTGTTTTCAGAAGAAACGAAAGGATTCGAAGTGTGGTATTGGACGAGGGAAGAAGAGCGATCGTTTGTGGACCGAAAGAAACGAGGAGTTGGATCTATGGAGGACGATGAAGTGTGCATATGCACAAAGGTGACGTGCCTGAAGGCGGACGAAGTCACCCCGTCAGTGCTGATCGACACTGCTTTGGATCAGCTAATCAACGAAGGGAAGATTGGGGTGAGTCTAAGGAATACGGCTTATATTCTTATCCCATCTTATTCCAGGAAGAAGACCCGGACCAATTCATCCTTCAAGTGGTCGGAAAACGCAGCTTCATGACCAAAGAGATCGCGCTCTCCTCCTACGAATACATCCGCAAGTGCTTCGACAACTACAGATCTCCAAACGTGATCCTCCGACGCCGAGATATTGTCTGCCTGAGCTACCAGAAGCCGAACCCGATGACCACGACCAACTGGCATCGGTCGATGCAACGCACGTATTTCGGCCCGAACAACACGCCGATCGAGAAGAACCAAAGGACGAAATTCCTGTGGGATCTGGAGGATTACTTGAGGATACGAGTCCATAGCGCCTCACACATTTCCCACGAATTCGATTCCATCTTTGTCAAAGTGACGCTGAAGATAGGGACGCACGAGATCGAAGAGGTTTCTACGGGTATGGTATCGCCTTCGAATCCGAGGTGGTATGAGGTGAGGCTTAGGGTTACTGTAACCTTATCCTTTAACGAGTTTCCTTTAGAAATGGCTCCAGTTCAACGTGTATCTGAAAGATCTTCCTCCCGGTGTCGAAGTCTGCTTCCTGTTATGCGGAAAGAGGAATAGAAGATCCAGAGAAATAACCCAAATAGGATACTGTATCCTCAGGTTGTTCGACTGGAAATACAGGCTCCTCCAGGGGAAGACGACGCTCCAGGTGTGGCCGATCACGAACGACATCAAGAACAAAGACCTATTCGGACGTCCGGTCGGCCAAAACTTTGTCGGCGACAGCGCTTCCATCGACATCGAGTTCCAGGAACACAGCGCCGTGATTCAGTTCCCCAGGATCGACAATATGCAAGCTTATATTGATAGGATGGACCAGCGCGACGACGATAGCAACACGTCGGATTTGTTGAGCGAGTTCACGAGTGCTTCGTCCAATGATAGCTTGCTAGAGGTGAGAGGAAATGTTCTTAGAAGGCGTAAATAAGGTTGATTTCAGGAGCTGAACGACAGGTTGAGACAGATCTCGGAGATCAAGAACTTGGAGGACATCAAGGACGAAGAAGTCGAGTTCCTCTGGGCTAATTTGTAAGTTCCCATTATTAGATTGTTATCTGAGAAACTTAATTTCAGGAACCGCGTAGCCAACCAATACGCCGACTGCCTCGTTTTCCTCGCCGACTCGCCCCTCATCTGGCGCAACCGCGAACGCGTCTCTCGGCTCTACATTCGCCTCTACAACCGAAACTGGAACCGCCTGACGGACCAAGCGGCTCTCCAACTCCTCGACCGACGCTACGTCGACCGCGCCGTCCGCGATTTCGCCGTTTATTGCCTCGATGCCTCGCTGGACACGGACCAACTCCTCCTCTACCTAATGCCTCTCGTCCAAGCGCTCAAATACGAACCGAACGCTGGATCCAAACTTGCGCAGGTTCTCTTGAGCCGGGCTTTGGAGAACTACCGTATCGGGCACACGTTCTTCTGGCTATTGAAGTCGGAGTTAGCGCAGCAAAGCGGCGAATCCGTGTTCGTGAAGTCGCCGTTCTTCATCCGAATTTGCATCTTGATGGAGTCGTACTGTAGGTAGGTTCCTAGGCCGAATGGAATCGTGATCTAATGTCCAACTGTTCAGAGCAAACGCAGACCACCTGGATTCGATGATCAAGCAGGTGAACATGGTGGCGACGCTAACAAGGTTGAGCGAAACCGTGAAGACGATCGGACAAAAAGAAGGCACGATTAGGGTGAGTTGAAACAAAGGGTTTATTGATCTGAAAATGGAAATTTTAGTTACGAAGCCAACTCGCTGAGCTGAAGTCCGATATGGAAGACATGGACTCACCGCTAGATCCGAACGATAGGCTAGGAAAGCTCGTGTAAGTATATACTCTCCGCTTTTCGTCTTGGCTCTTCTTAATTGGTAAAACGAATTCTTACGTTTCACTTTTCAGAGTCGAAGACGCAAAAGTCCTAGGAAGCGCTAAACTCCCCTTCATGCTCACCTGGCTGAACCCCGAACCTCTCGCCAGGCTCTTCAATCCTCACCACGTCATAATCTTCAAGAATGGCGACGATCTTCGCCAAGACATGCTCGCCCTGCAAGTCATGAGGATAATGGACGCTCTCTGGAAATCGAGCAATTACGATTTCTGCCTGACGCTTTACGAAGTTCTTCCTATGGGAAAAAACGTAAGCGCTGTACGACTTTGACCATCTTCTCATCAAAATCCCTTGCAGATCGGGATGATCCAAGTGGTCCAGAACTGCTCGACCCTATTCCAGATCCACAAAGGATTAACGGGCGGCCTGAACATGGACGTCACCCTGTTCAACTCGTATATCCAAAAAATGAACGGATCCAACTATGTGAAATACGTGGAAAGCATCGATAGGTTCACGTTGTCCTTGGTGGGATACTGTGTGGCTACGTACGTGATTGGGATCACCGATCGGCATCAGGATAACATCATGCTGACGGAGGACGGAAGGGTAATTTTTCCTTGGATTTTGGCTGATATAATTCCAACTCTTCAGCTATTCCACATCGACTTCGGCCACTTCCTTGGACACACAAAAAGGAAACTGGGAATAAAACGAGATCGAGCGCCGTTTATCCTAACCAACCATTTCCTCTACGTCGTCACGAAAGGCAGACCGAATCCAAGAGAAAGTTATGACTTCAAAAAGTAAGCTACCATAACCCTTCATCCATCTAATCAAACAATCTTTAGGTTCCGGAAACTCTGCATCGAGGCCTACATGATGCTCCACGGCAGCGCGAGGCTGTTCGTCACCATGTTCCGCCTGATGATCTGCATGGGTCTGACGGAACTCCAGTCGCCGGAACAGGTCAAATACATCTCCAACTCGCTGTGCTACAACGAAACTCCCGAAAACGCAGCGGCGCATTTCGCGCAGGTCTTCGACGAAACCGCGAAGAACGACACGGCGACCAAATTGAACTGGTTCTCGCACACAATCAAGCACACGATGTTCTGAGCAAACGACGAAGAACTCAACGACCTGTACATACACGAAGTGGACAGAAGTCTTAGGACGGAGCAAAGCACTGCAGCCACGATTCTTATCTGTGATCTTTTCCGATATGGCTTTTCATCATGCGTTGTACAATTTTAACCGAAAAGAAGGAAATACAGATTTTATCCTAATTACGATGTTTTTGTCTAGTTACGCTTGTATTTACGGGAATGAGGGTGATTTCAGCATGATCTGCATCCACTAATTAGCCCTTGTTTCAGACTTCTATGATATTAAAGGTCTGAGAGCGTCGCCGGTTAGACGCCATGCCGTAAGTTTCAAGCGGCCTAATCATTTTAAGCGATTCGAGACATGTGACCGGTTGTGTTAACCGACCGGTCTCTTTGTGTTGAACCACCTGAAATGCTCCATTTTCAGACAGCTTGTCTCTTCTTGGCCTGATAGACAACTAATCCAGCTTATCGAGACATTTTCCCAGACGTCTTATGCGCTGCTACCGTACCCCTGTCAGCCTATCTCAGATCCAACAACAAGCTATATTCGCAACAACGTAACAACAAACAATCCTACAACCTCAGCGTTTTTATCACATGCCGATCGAATTCCCGGAACTTCTTGTGCTTGTCTCGATCGACTGCGCTCTTCTCGCTTGCGTCTCGGACGTTTCTTACTGGTATATGCCTAGAAACATTCTTTGAACTACATGACCACAAAAATAGCATACCTTTCTAAGGTGCTCGCCCAATCCTTCGTCTCATAGACGTCTTTCAGGATGTTCATAACGGCCACAAGCGTCAGGTACTTCGTTCCTGACTTCCACGTTATGTACTTGTCCAGTGGCAGTCGGACGCTTCGGACGTTGTCTCCATCGGCGGCTTCCTTAGATGCTTGCTTCGGGATCCCGTGCTCGGTCACGCGATCCACAATTCCGCCGATTACGAAAACCTCATCCCCGGTCACTTCATCCAGTTCTTCTTCGGCGTCCGGGCTGAGATACACGATCTTGTCGCGTGGAAACAGATCTGTGTAATTCTTCGTGGTGCATTCGGGTCCGATCATCGTTGGAGTGTCGAGAATTCGAAGATGCCTGAATGAAAACATTAAACAACTATTCAAACAACATTCCAAACTACTTTTCTCGTGCTTTGCTCACTGCGTGCGACGCTTCGAGGTCGCAGTTCACAAAATACATCGGCCATGGATTCCTTCGGTCCCGATTATGCGAAGCTACGTAATGTAGCTGCATCGCCGTTAAGTTGAGGCCTCTGTGGGACATGCTGGGAAGATAACGGCAGTCAAAGACTAGCGATGGCGGTTTATCGACCAGCAGCGAGTTGATGTAACGCTGGGCATCCAATTCTTTCTCCATTCGGACCAGCTTGAATCCTGGAACGTTCACATAAGTCGACGGAGGTCCCCGAGGGCCCCAGGCGGCCATCCGTTCCTTGGTTGCTTCCTTCTTGAGCGCGGCCTTTTCTTGGTCCTTGCGCCGCTGTCCTTCGACTCTTCTGATGTGCTTGAGTTGATCCAGGCGTTGTTTAGGGGTTGGGATTTCGAGCAGATCCTTCCAATCAGAATCGCGTACGTTCTCAGGGAAGTACTTGTAAACTCTTGAGATCATCTGAAATGGAAGCAGGTTAGATAACGATCGACATTCAGATCTGCATGAGATCATTAACAATGGCGCGTACGTGCCGTAACCGAGTTAGACAACAGTTGTCGAGTAAAGCCATTTGTCTTTTTCGCTCGCAAGGACTGGTCGGAACAGGCCAACGCCATGATAGACAGCTTCACCAAAGTCTAGACTTTGAGAATCGTGTCTCAATTTCACCAAGTGAAGCCAGGAACCAGACGTTGCCTGTCGGCTCATTAGGCATCGTCTCATCCGACCAGCTATCATTGAGCGGTCGGGTCTCACTGAGCTGATTGTCACGATCAAAAACAGTTAACCAGTGTCTAGACCACAGTAGATAACCAGCTCATTCGGACCATTCCAAGGCTCCTGACCGGTCGTCCCGAATACCGTATCCTTACCTCGACTTCATTCACAATTCGCTTCAGTTTCTTCGCGTTTTCTTCATCCAACTTCCTCCATAATTCGTCGGATGGATACGACGTCAACCTCGGGAGTTCTAAACATTTCCAGTTAAAGATGCATCAAGCAAGCTTCGCTCACCCCACTGCAGTCGAACGGCTTCAGGACTCCCGAAGCTTCGTATCCTCTCCATGCATTGAAGATACATGACCCGTAACCGATTCATGCCCGGTCTGAATAAACATCGACGTTGATACTCCTAAGTTACGAATGCGGAAACAAAATATTGGCGAGAACCGTTCATAACGATTATTCTAGTAATCACGCAAGATAACAAGGTTAACAAAGATCAACAATCTGACAAAATCAACAAACAAAACAATGTTCTAACGTGATTATTTACATTCCGCGAGTTCCAGTTGGGCTGCGAATTCAGGAACTTCCTTCAGCCTGTCGAGGGCTGATCCGTTTCCTGCGTGAGCGGCATCTGGGACGCTGTCGGGCTTCGCAACGTGGATCGCTCCGCGGACGGTTTTCCTGGCTTCGGCACGGAGGAGGACTTGACGAGCATTTTCTGAATTGAAAAACGTGAAATTCGTGATACGTTGTTCCTATCAAATTGGCTGATGCAACAAAATCTCCACTACATTTTCCAAATCCATTTCACCTCGTTTATACAAAGGATATGAAGATCTTACCAGCTACAAACTTCCTTCCATCGGAGGGCTTTGCTCCAAACAGCAGCGACATGTTGGCGACGTCGTATGGAGCGCGGATGCTGATGACGTC
>KN167021.1:0-16698 GCA_000757745.1 Steinernema scapterisci | reverse complement strand
CCAATAGCAGATGGAGGAGAGATGGGTCCAGCTTACTACAAACGCCGTTTTCGATTCAAATAATATCAGAAACAACCATAAATCGAATCAAAACAGAGCAAATAATTTAGCAAATAATGGCATCAAAAATTACGTAATTCTCCCCAATTTCGTTGCTTGAAAACACAGCATAATCCGTCGATTTCAAATAAAGCGTCGCATACTGTTTGGACTCATTTCTTCCCATAATTTAGCTTTCACGGACCTTGAAAATTAGCTCCAAAAATCACCAAATCAAACCAATATTAAATCATAAAATGCGACTTACCTCTTCCAACGGGATAGGAGATATCTCCACGTTCTGTTGAAGGAGCGGAGGGACGGCGTTGTCGCATACCGGAGGCGCCTTATTACGCACCTGGGCCGGTAGAATCGGTCCTTCCGCAAAGTTCTCCATCGAACTCAGAGGCGTCTGAAGAGTGTAAATTTACAGTTCACGCAAAGGAAACTCGCAATTTGATACAAACGACGCGAGAAGTGGACGGGAAAATGAGGCGCGAAAACAGAAAATTCGAATGAAGCAACGAGAAGAACGCGAGTGCACGGCGTTCCCACGGCCGAAAAACGAGATGACATTTTCTGGTTCCGTCGATGAATCAAGCGAAGGTGAAAAGCGACAGCCGATTTCCGTTCGTTGGACACAAAACGGAGGAACGCACCATCGTGGTAGGGCGAGCGGTAAACTTCGGCCAAGGCACAGTTTTGCAGGCTTGCAGCGAGATTGACCCTTCGGCTGTATGTGTCTGGCTTCTTTCTTCCTGAAAGCGGTTTGGGGAAGCATCGTGGAGAAATGGAATCAAATGAACGCTGAGAATGCCAAAATTGGTCACTCCGACCGATCCTGCACCATTCCTAACGCCAAAATGATGTTAATGAGACACGAAAATCGGTTTAAACGAGACAAATTAGGTCTAAAATCAAAAATGACATGAGATCCGTGAGGTCGGAATAGAAAATCGAGCTCAGACGTCGCCATCGGAACGTAAGAATCATTTCTGGACCGAAAGCATCTGAAGACCGGTCGGAATGAGCAACCGAGTTCACCCGTTAGTGACTGCTAAAATGACCATGAATGAGATTAGCATGCTGGAAAGCAGACAGAAAGTGTCTCGAAACGTTGTCTAGACCCGAAAAAGACCCCCTTTCCGACCGTTCTCATCACGGTGTCATCACAGAAATGAACTCATTCAAGCAGTCAAGCTCGTGTCTGAAGTCGTCATCCTAATTACGTGCGACCTTTAACGATACGTGAGGCTTATGCCAAAACCTCTTCAGCCATAACAGATACTCTTGAACCAAATTCAGCAGTGAAATACTTGCACCCATTCCCAGTCAGACAGATTCCCTTGCTCTTTTTGCAATCATTTAGCAACCCGTCACCATTAATTAGCTCACATTTGTCATTCAGATTAAAACGTTTAAAAACACTCATTTCGCGATCTGTTCCCGTCAGCTCCACTTAAGTGTGTCACTGATCCGGTGGGTAATCGCCAACCGGTCCTCCTTCTACTCCCCTCCTCGTCTCCTCCTGTCACCCACTTTTGCTTGACAAGCCACCAGCAGCCGTTCCTCGGCCGCTGCGGCGTATGTACATCTCCACGCCGACTTCTTCTTCCTCTTCTGAGCCTCCTCTATTATGGCACCGAGGTTTTCCGGCTGTTTATTTTGCAGTCCCCTAATCGCATTGGCTTTTCGACGCCTCCTTTCAACAGCAGCTCGCGCCTCCTGTTGAATGTGACGAGGGGAAATTCAAGAGTTCTCTCCAGTCGCCCCCAGTTATTGCAACTTGACCACCACGAGAACGAGTGATTGATTTTTAGACCCTCCGAGTCGTAATTATGAATTCCTTGGCTTGGCAGGCGCTCGTTCGTGGTTTCTCGTCAAAAGCATTCATTCAATCGGCGGCCAGGCGTGAGCGGCGAGGAGTGGGGAAGCGAAAGTAGGAGGCTAGGGTTAGGGGAGGAGGACGAAGAGGAAGAGGTGCTGGTTATTACCGTGGTCCGCGCGATGCGCCATAATCGCGTTAATCGAAATCTGAAAATCCTGTTTTGATAGTTGCAGCCACGAAATGTGATACGTGAAAATCGCGATGGCTCCGAGATGTCGAAGAAGAAGCGTTGCGAGGGTTTCAACCCGTTGGGCCGAGGAGATGAAGCAGAAGAATGATCCTGAGTGGTTCTTCTTTTATTGGCACATTGAGGTGGGTCTTTTGTAAAGCTCCATGTTCTAATTTCTGGCTTCGCAGATCCTCTGCCACGTCCTGAACCTGACCAACGCGGGTAACCTCCTCTACCACTACGGCCTGGTCTTCCTCAACGGCGCTTTCAGCAGCGATCTCTTCGAAGAACTTATCTACTGCTACATGACCACCTTTACAATCGGCTTTTCCGTAGCCCTCTACCTACAATCGCCGGAGAAAATTCTTCGAGTTCTGCAATTCCAGGTCGGTTATGACAAACCCTTGTCGACAGCTGGTCTCAGCGCACGTCGGATAATGATCAATCTCTTTTTTTTTTGTTCTTTAGAGTCTAATCGGATGCTTCTGGGCGGTCACAGCGCTTGAGGCGGCCTATGTCACTTATACAATTGGGTTCACAAATATTTCCAGGAAAGAATGTAAGTGGAATTTGTTGTTTTTGAATGCGAAATGATAATGTGGAATTCAGTGACCGCATTCGCTCGTCGGATAGCGATTGTGGGATACCTCTTCCTCACTCGGCCGCTCTACGATTGGTATGCGGACTATTTGTGGGAGTTCCCAAAGTCGAAGAGAAAACATCGGTGAATATTTATGTGTAGTTTTGTGTGTTGAGAGTTGGAGTATAAATAGAACTTTTTAATTTTGGTTTTTGTGGTCGGAAATCGGAATTCGAGCTCTGCTGAACATGTGCGGAAGTCTGCTGATTGACAGAACAGGACGGAACATTGGCCAATCGGTTAGGCTTTGTGAATTTGAATTTATCAGTAACAGCTAAAGCAGGAACCTAAAGGAAGCGGTAGTCTCCAGTTTCTGAAAATCTCAGAACACCGAACAATCCAATCTTCGAAAGCTGAAGATTTAGGATCTTCCCTCATAACTATGGGTCTCTAAAGCCAACTTAAACAGTCTGCTCACTGCTAATTGGTTCTTTAGTTTAAACCTTGCACACTTTCTCCTAACTTTCCCACCTGTGAAAAAGCGTCCATAGAGAGATTAGATTGAGCAAATGGAAGTCCATTAAGGTTCTCTGCTCGTCTCACACATTTCCCGAACTCCTCGCGGATCTCGAAACGAATGCGCACGCCCAGCGACTTGGACTGCGGTGCTTTGCACCTCCACTAGTGCTAACTCCACGTCTTGTATCACAGGCTGCAGCAGTCCAGTGCAGTAGCAATCGCAGACGCCCACCGCGACGGTTCTATATCGTCGGTGTGGTCCTTCCGAGGTGGGTCGGCGCATATCTCTTGTTTAGTCATCGATTCCCCTGCTCCGCGACGCCTCTCGGGTCAATCGATTCATCTTCAGCTGTTAACGCTGCTCGTGCAGGCCGGCCAATGGCCATCGTTGGGTCTGCTACTAAGCAGCCCCGAGAGTCCATAAGCAGCAGCGCAGCAAAAGAGGCCTAAAAATGCGTATGTGTGGAGGAGAACTCGTGCTGAATGTTTCCTCGTTTGCCGAATTTTCAACGTGGGAGTTCCTCTCGGCGTTTTCACTCGATGCGCGCCGTCGTTTAGATGACGATGCCTAACCCAGTTATCACATTGCATTTAGCCGCGATTCCCGCATCGCATCGATTTCACGTTTTTCGTATTTAAATTCTTCAATATTGGCTAATTTCAGTGTGTATCAATCCTTAAACATGGCTGTCCAAATGAAGCTTGAGGGAAGTCTCCGTGGCCATGGTGGATGGGTCACCCAGATCGCCACCAACCCTCTCAACCCCAAGGTGATCGTTTCGTCGTCCCGCGACAAGTCCGTCATCGTTTGGAACATCGATGACGACTTCAGCTCCTCCACCGGAATGTCGCTGAACGGAATCGCGCAGAAGTCTCTGCACGGTCACGGACACTTCGTTTCGGACGTCGTCCTCTCTTCCGATGGACAGTTCGCCCTTTCTGGATCTTGGGACAAGTCGCTCCGTCTTTGGGATCTGAACACGTAAGTAGCTCAATCAGAAAACCTTGTGTGGCTTCTCGTGTCCAGCAATCCTTAACTAAATATCTCCAATTCCAGTGGCCGCACTTCGCGCCAGTTCACCTCCCACACCAACGACGTCCTTTCGGTCGCCTTCTCCGCCGACAACCGCCAAATTGTCTCCGGATCTCGCGATAGAACCATCAAGCTCTGGAACACTCTGGCCCAGTGCAAGCACACCATCGTCGACGACTGCCACACCGATTGGGTTTCCAGCGTCCGCTTCGCTCCTGCCAACAACCCCATCATCGTTTCTGCCGGCTGGGACAGGACCGTTAAAGTCTGGAGCCTTTCCAACTGCAAGCTCAAGACCAACCACAGGGGACACACCGGATACATCAACAACCTCACCGTGTCTCCCGATGGATCTCTCTGCGCCTCCGGTGGCAAGGTATACAGTAACCCTGACAATCGATGGCTTACTCAAGTTGATTTCAGGACGGTAACGCAATGCTCTGGGACCTGAACGACGGAAACCACCTGTACACTCTCCCCGGAAACGACATCATCAACGCGCTCACCTTCTCGCCCAACCGTTACTGGCTCTGCGCGGCCACCGGATCCACGATCAAGATCTGGGATCTGGAGAACAAGACCGTCGTCGACGAACTCAAGCTCGACACTTCCTCCTCGAACACGGCCCGAGGAAACAAGGCTCCTCAGGTCACCTGCCTCGCCTGGTCCCTCGACGGCCAAACCCTCTACGCCGGGTTCACCGACCATGTCATCCGCGTCTGGCGCGTGTGCTCCCCCTAATCTCAGTTTCCTTAACTCTCCGGCCTGGAGTCTCTTCTCCGCCGTTTGTTTGGTAATTCTATCTGTTAACTGTCCAGAATTCAACGATAAAATTGTTGTCTTTTCCGCTAACGCGTTTTGCACATAAAAACCCACGAATCATCAATCAGAATGACCAAGAGACGCGATTCGAGATAACGCCGAGGCGAGCATCAATCAGTCTGTGTGATAACGCCGCTTGTCATTGAAAGTTCGTGATTCACACTCAAGAACATAAAAATTTATGTGGTCCTCGTCACCAGCATGATGTGCTAAAGGTCGGCCTTCTCGAGCACGACAATTTTCGTATTTCGTCAATTTTACAAACCAGTTCTACGCACGGTTTACAACGCGGTTTGGATCTCATGGTCATCGTGGGTTTCGATCAGAAGCTAACTTGTTTCAAATTGGTTTTTGGCAGGTTAGAGGTCGATGTAGGTGAATCCCGGCTTAGGAAACATGAGTTTAGATAATAGAGATCTCAGATTTGAGCACGTCATCGCAGTAAAAAAGCGGAAAGAAGGAGCGGTTCGCAAAATCAAAAAGTGATATCAGAAGAACCATTAAGAGGAGGTGATGAAAGTGACCTCCATCTGCCCGGGTCATTAATATTTGCAGCGGGATTCCCGTGACAAGTCAGCAGGTTGCAAAACATTTCCAGGGCCGACCTTGCTTCTCCTGTCAATCACATTTTGGTGGACCAAACATTAGAACCATCCTACACACAAATGATCAAGAATCATGTTTCTTTTAGAAGACCTTTCCTGGCAATTTGAAGACTGAATCTAGCCGATTTCGTACCAGACAGAGTTCAGTGAATTTCCATCCGAAACAAGTCCGAGAGCTAGGAATAACAAAACACTCGTACATTCCTAACATTCATCATCGTTTCAGTGCCAAATCATCACTTTTATCACCGCTTTTTTGGCTTACCATATGACCATCCGGAGGTTCTCTCAGGTCGTCATCCTCCCGACCGGTCACGACGACCATCGACTCCAGAAATGACGCCTCAAATGTCGCTGTTTCGAGTCTCTTCGTGTTCCATTCATGTCTGTCTGGTGTCTGGGTTTCTGCCTCATTAGCTTAAGTCTCTTCCGTCGACCATCGTATGCCAGTTTCCGTTTCTCCGCCACTTTCTGCCCGATTCGGATGTTTCTTCAGCCCTCCGCAATCGCAGTTCGAGAACCACAAGTCCATCCAGGTGCTGTTGGCTGGCTCTGACCACGAAACGTTCAAAAAACGTGATGACAATGCGCAGCTTTCCCCGTCACGAAGAGAGAGAGTCCACAGCGCCTCCGAGTTGGTTCTCCTTCGGACATCTTCTGGAATGTCCGCCGGACCCGACACGATTTTAGCAGGCACGCGTCGTCGAAGATTCGAGAACTTCATGCGCGCACGATTCACTTTTTCGTGTTTTTCGGACGAATTCGGAATTGCGACGCTCCGCATTTTCCTCCGTGAATTTGCGAATTTCAGGAATCTTTTTTCAGGTTTATCAGTGTGCTCCATGCTTTCCGCGCCCTCTGCGTGAGTTGTGCTCCACGCTTCGCGACCGAATCCCGTGAACTCATCCACATTTATCGCGTGTCCACCTTTCTCGTTCTTGTTGTTTTCGTGTTTTTGTAGTCCTCGGTGTCACGCTCGCTTATTGGATTCCCTGCTCGCAGAACGTGTTCCACGAAAACGCATGTGCGCTCGCTTTTCGAATCGCCTGTTTTGTTCCCACGCGTGATTCCGCTCCTTTTGTTCACTTTTGTCGACCTTTCCCAGCGCTTTTTGTGGCAATCGCGTTGCGAAGCTTTTTGAACTCGTTTATATCACTGGCTCCCGCTTACAAGACTCCCTAAAATTCAACAGTTCGGCGCAATTATCTTCCTGACCGCAACACTGCCTTCAGCGCAAAACTGATCCAGTTCCCCGCTTCTCAAGATGCTGCGCTGCGTCAACCTTCTAGCAAGAGGATTTTCTCCCATCATCCGGTTAGTTTTTCTCATATTTAATCGCGTGCGTGCATTTGTTTACAAACATCGCGGCGTTGTTTTCAGCTCTCCGGGCGCATTCAGCTCCCCTGTTTTCGACGTGTCCAGCGACCAGCAGCAGAGATGCCGAACGCCTCCACGATCTTTTGCTGATCGCTCCTCCTTCATTCGTAGCTGCAAACGCCGAGGAACGACAAGCGCGAACACGTGGTCACTGTTGAAGAACTGTCTTCCATATGCGGATCCCAGTTTTTGTTTACAAAAACGCCGACGTCCACTGATAGCGAAGACGAGCGATTCCGGTGCTCCTATCAGTGTGGTGGCGGCTTTTTTGTCGCCCTCGCCACCGCGGAGAAGAACTTTGGGTGTTGAATGATCGAGCTATATTTGTGGCGTTAAACGAGCGATGAGTGTGAGTTCATGACGGTTTGTTATGCAATCGCAGAGATTAGTGCTCGCTTTAAAACAGTCAACGGTTTCGGTTCGGTCCAAACTGCTCATCGCGATGCCAGGCGATGGGTGGTTCCATCGTTCTCGATGTTAGGGTCACTTTTGATGCTCGTGAGTGTTGCGTCAGCTTTAGGCGGCCCTTTGCAACATTGTTCGCTCTCTTATCGGGAATACGGGGTGTTTAAGACTTTAATTCTGGCGCGTCGCGAATAGTGTAGCGTGTTGTTCCCCTCTCTAGTCTTCTAAACCACAAACTGATCTTTACCCATATTTCAGGACCATCAAGATGTCCACTGCCGCCGACAAGTTCCAGCGTCTCCCGGAGCTGGCGAAGCCGTCGCTCTACCGGATCAACCTGAAGCCGGACCTCGCCAAGTTCAACTTCGCCGGCGAGGAGAAGATCGACATCGACATCCTGAAGAAGACGGACCAGCTGAAGCTCCATTCCAGCGAAATCGTCATTCAAGAGGCCTCCGTCAAGCTGGGCTCGGGTGAAGGTAAGCCAAAGTTCCTAAAGTTTCTGATCTAATGACTTCTCATTCTAGAATTCCCAGTGGAGGTCGACTACGACAAGAAATGGGCCACCGTCACCCTGAAGATGCCCAAGGCCGTGGACCCAACGAAGGCCACAGTCTCCCTCAAGTTTGAGGGAGAACTGAACGACAAGATGCACGGATTCTACAGGTCCAGCTACAAGGACGCCAAAGGAGCGGAGAGGTTTATGGCCTCAACACAGTTCGAGGTAAGTCTCTTTCTTTTCTTTCAAAGCTGACTGATGATTTCGTTTAGAGCACATACGCTCGACTGTGCTTCCCGTGCTGGGACGAGCCTATCTACAAGGCTATGTTCGATGTCACTTTGGAGGTTGACTCCAATTTGACGGCTCTATCGAACATGAACGTCATTAGCGACGTTCCGTCCGAAGCAGCCGGGAAGAAAGTGGTAAAGTTCGCCACTACTCCAATAATGTCCACATACCTTGTGGCGTTCGCCGTAGGCGAACTGGAGTACATCGAGGACAAGACCAAGTCCGGATGTGTCATGCGGGTCTACACGATCCCTGGCAAAAAGGAGCTTGGTCGCTTCGGGCTGGACCTCGCGACGAAGGCCATTGACTGGTACAACGACTGGTTCGGCCTGACGTACCCCCTTCCGAAGTGCGACCTTATCGCAATTCCGGACTTCTCCATGGGAGCCATGGAGAACTGGGGGCTCGTCACGTACCGCGAGGTCGCCCTCTTGGTCGACGAAACCAAGACGTCCACCCGCCAGAAGTCTCGTGTGGCTTTGGTCATCGCCCACGAGCTGGCTCACCTTTGGTTTGGTGACCTGGTCACCATGGTAAGTCTTTTCCTTTCTCAAAACAGATTAACATTCCCTTCATTTAGAAATGGTGGACGGACCTCTGGCTGAAGGAAGGCTTTGCCTCCTTCATGGAGTACATGTTCGTCGGAAGTAACAACCCAGAATTCAAAATCTGGTTGCACTTCGTCAACGACGAACTGGCCTCTGGCTTGTCGTTAGACTCGCTCCGAAGCTCGCATCCGATCGAGGTTGAGATTGATAACCCGAACGAGCTGGACGAGATCTATGACAGCATAACTTATGCCAAGTCCAACTCCGTTAATCGGATGCTGTGCTCATATCTGAGCGAGCCGGTGTTCCGCGAGGGACTCCGTGCGTACCTGAAGAAGTTCCAGTACAGCAACGCCACCACAGTCGACCTGTGGAAGGCCCTCGGCGAAGCCTCAAACCAGGACATCGAGAAGATGATGTCCGGCTGGACGAAGCAGATGGGATTCCCGCTCATCACCGTCACCGAGCGTCAAGAGGGAAGCGACAGGATCATCAAGCTCAAGCAACATCGCTTCATCGCGGACGGTGGCGAGGACCAAGACGGCCTGATGTGGCAGGTGCCCATCAACATCTGCGTCGGATCGAAGCCGGACCAGGTCGCCGAGAAGATCCTTCTGACGGACCGCGAGGCCGAGTTCACCCTCAAAGGCGTTAGCGCCGATGAGTACGTGAAGCTCAACGCCGGCACAACAGGCTTCTACCGTGTCCAGTACACGGAGGACATGCTGAAGCGCATGCTCCCCGACATTACGTCGAAGAAGCTGCCGGTCGAGGATCGCTTCGGAGTGACGAACGACCTCTTCGCACTCGTCAACGCTGGAAAGGTCAGTGCAACGACCTTCCTGATGTTGCTGGAGTCCAGCGTTGGCGAGGACGAGTACGTCGTCTGGGGTTCCCTGGACGCCGGTATCTCGGCGATAGCGAACGTCCTCCAGCACCACGAGGACGCCGAGGTCCGCAAGAAGTTCGACGACTTCATCTGCAAGACCCTTGAGCCGGTGGCGAAGCGCTTTGGCTGGGAAGCAGCTCCTGGCGAAGGTAAGATTTCTTTCATTTTAGAACTTTCTAACCACTTCTTTCCAGACTCCCAGGTCGCTCTGACCCGAGCGGTCCTGCTGGGTCGCCTGGCTAAATGTGGCCACGAGGCCACCATCCAAGAGGCCAAGACGAAGTTCGCCGACCACATCAAGAACAAGACCAATCTGCACCCCGATCTTCGCAGCGTCATCTACGGCGTCGTCGGACGTTACGGCGGAGAAGACGGCCAGAAGGAGCTGAAGGACATCTTCACGTCCTGCGGATTCAGCGAAATCGAGAGGAACTGCATCCTGGCCATGGGTCAGGCATCCTCTGACGAAACACTACAAAAAGTGTTCGATTACGGAATGGAAGGCGTAAGTTCATTGATTCCTCAATCTTCCACTGATTTCTCTGTTTAGAACATCCGGTCGCAAGACTTGATGCTGCTCTTCGCAGCCGCCCGCGTCCACAAGACCGGACAGGACTTCATCTGGAAGTACTTCAAGAAGAACGTCAAGCAGCTGCAGGACAAGTTCGGTGGAGCGAACAGTTCGCTGTTCCAGCACTGCTTCAAGCTGGCCTCGGACTCCCACTGCTCCGAGCAGGTCGCCAAGGACATCGAAGGATTCTTCAAGGACGACGCGGACGCGGCGAAGACCCTGGATCGCCCGATCCGGCAGGTCACCGAGAGCATCCGCCTTAATGAGCAACTGCTCAAGCGGAACTGTGATGTCGTCAACGATTGGTTGTGCAACAAGTGCCGCCTTTAAATTTGTGATGTTTTTTATGATATAAATAAATATTTAATTTAAGATTCTTGGATTCGTTTTCAGCCGGGGAGATCGGGGGGAAGGTGAGCAGAGAAGGTCAACTTCCGACCGGTCGTCGCGTCATGTGGTGGTCGCGCAGCAGACGTTGGTTTCGGTACTCTCACAGATGGAGATGTGGCGCAGTTTTCCTCTTAATGGTTTTCGTTCCATGTGATGTGGTTAAGCGCTTTCTATACGCAACGAAGAGGGCGATGAACGTTATGTAGGATAGCCTCAGTCAGCCGAAAACAAGAAGCAGGAATAATGGAATGGCTTTGGAGAGAGATCGATTCATACCTTGTGAAACGTTCCTGAGATCGTTTCAAACCTTGTGAAACGTTTCAGAGATCGTTTCCATACCTTGTGAAACGTTTCAGAGATCTTTTCATATCTTGTGAAACGTTTCAGAGATCGTTTCATACTTTGTGAAACGTTTCAGAGATCGTTTCATACTTTGTGGAACGTTTCAGAGATCTTTTCATATCTTGTGAAACGTTTCAGAGATCGTTTCATACTTTGTGAAACGTTCCAGAGATTGTTTCATGCGTGGTGAAACGTTCCAGAGATCGTTTCCATACCTTGTGAAACGTTCCAGAGATTGTTTCATGCGTGGTGAAACGTTCCAGAGATTGTTTTGTACTTTGTAAAACTTTGTGCACCTCTACACCTGTGTTTCGAGTTTGTAAGGTCTAATTATCGCTCCACCATGGTTAGCTTGTCATGTCCGTATCAGAATCTTAGGTCTCATTGAGGCATCCGTCTGACCAGGCCCGACTTTCTAATCTTTCGTAACATTTCTGATGTCATGTGTGTCGAGAAGCCGGCTGACCTCTCGAGTCTAGGTAGACCCAATGAGGACTTTCATTGAGCCTCCGAGGATTTTTCGATTAGGTTCTTTTTTGGTCCAGGATGTACAAGTGGTTAGGCGTACCCTCCAGATCCGGATAATTCCTTAAGTCTTGTCCCCAGATTTCGCTTCTCGGTTCCGAGACTACCGAGAAAATCAAGTTGTCTATTATATGCACTTACTTTACTTTTTTCAGAAATTTTTAGTTTTAAAGGAAAAAATCTGTTCTATAAAATCGATGTTAGATCCGATCCTCCTGCAGTATCGAATTCATAATCTCGGTCGTTGTTTTAGTCGACCTAAAATAAAAAAGCAGGCAATTAAACAAACAAGCAAAAAAAAAATAACTTACGGCGAGAGCTGCGTTTCATAAGAAAGAAAAAATTCTTCTTCTGTTTCAATACTCACAGTTTCTGGGAATCCTAACTGAATTGCCCGCTCTTTCATGTTTTCCTGAACATCCAGATAAAACTTTACCCAACCGACAAATTGTCTTTTCTGCCACGCCAGGATTTCCAGCATCTTCTCGTAGTTTTGTATGCTCTGAGAATTCACCAGAATGTGGATTTCATGCACACCAAGCGTTTCGATCAAGTCCAAAACCTGTCTTTCTCTAGCCGCCGACAGCTCTTGTTCGTTGTGGAAGAACCTCATTTTCTTTTCTAAGCTGAAACTCGCGCATCTTCTAGACGAAATAATAGTGTCGAGCAACTCCGTCAGTAGATTCTCTTGATCCTCAGTGTTTCCCGGATCGAAGAATTCCAGAAGATTCAATTCGCTCTTGCCGCATTTGATAATTTCCAAAAATTTGGAAAAGTCTTTTAGGGTCAAAGGAACCCTGTGAAAGCGTCCGTAGGTGACATGGTTTGAAGTGTTCATCACTCTCCCAAGATGGTCGCGTGCGAAGTTCCATTCGGAGACGTTCACAAACTCCCCGCGACTGTTGATCAAGCTGTATTTTGTTTCCTCGTCTTCGAAAGTGAGGACTAACTGGTGCTGGGATTCGAGCCTTCGATTGGCGGCTTTGGACCACTCTGAGCTGAGTTCCACTGCGCTGTTTACCGATGGATCCAGGCTGAGATTGGCGACGACGGTGTCGAGGAAGTCGTAAGGAAGAAGGTCCATTTGGGAGGCTGCAGTGGATGCGCGGGGCGATGGCAGATCTTATGCTACTGTTTGAAGGAGTAGCGATGCCGCTAATTTTAACACCTGCCGTAATTTGAACACCTCACACTCTCACACGCCCATCAGTTCTCCGAAATCAGAGCCCAATTCGATCATGAAACGTTCCACACTTAAAGTTCGCTGCTAACTTGACTCTTCAAATCGACGACAGGCCAAGTTGCTCCCCTGTAACGCCAGAATCGATCCGTAGGCGGACCTGTATCATAATAATACCCGGCGGATGAGTCACAAATCAAAAGGCGAACAATGTGCAGCTAACCATAGCGGACCATGTCCCCTCATGCTCCCCTGTATGTAATTTCATTGTCATTCCACGATGACCCTTGTTCTCCCATCTTTCGTTTTTGCGTGTTTGCCAGCGAGCGGATAAACCGGTCCAACCTGGAAAGCTTCCACGGGGTCCTCGGCTGCTCACACACTCTCCGTTGCCTAGTTCCAGGCACCTTCGCCCCAGTTATTTGCATTTTTCGCTTTACGCGCGGCAGCAGATGTTTGTCGAATCGATCGGCGCTTGTCACCAGCCAGCCGCCGGTTCTGATCACTCCGCATTCCGGCCCACTTCTTCCTTCGACGGTTCGTTCCTGTGTTGGGCGCTGGTGAGCCTCGCGTGTGACTCAGTCCGCGCTTTTCCTCGCTGGCGATTCAGGCGCCGTGGTCACAATCATCCTCGATGAAACACGGCCGCCGCCGCAAAAAGGCCGCTCGTTTCGCAATATCCCCACTTCCGTGTGAGCACAAATGAAGGGCTTCGGCGCTGGATCGCGAGCGGCGATGGTGTCAAAGTTTCATTTTGGTTTTGCATGATTTTGCGCGTGTTTCTGTCGCCGTCGAAGTGTATTTAGATCGCTCGCTGAAGGTCGGCATTTCGCGTTTCCGATGAATCGTTTCACACTTACAAATTCTGTGATTTAGGCCTCTAGATACTGTTTTCCGTGATTTGTGAAACGTTTCACAACCGTCGCGCTGCTTTTCCGAATGTTTCTGAAGCCGCAGAAGTTCTCCAAAGCCCCGAAACGCTTGAAAGTAGCCGCGGGTGTTCCACATTCTCCTCCCGTCGACGTTTTTCAGCGTCGAAAACAAAAATACGATCTGCTTTTTGTATCGCTTCGAAGAAGCTTTTTGCAGCCGATTCGCTCCAAATCCCGTCGCGTCGCTTCGCTCCATCATTCGTTCGCTTTTCGAATTCATTTTTCACGCTTTTCGCGACTTTCACACTTCGCTGTTTTTGGCCTCGTGACGTCCGAGCTAACCTTTCCTTATAGCTTCGCTGTTTACTCCTATCCGTGACTCGAAGTTTTCTGCGCCGCCTGTTTCGCAATTTATCCACCTTTGAATGCACTTCCATCGATGTATATCGCGGCTTAGAACCCCGACGTCGTCGACGTCGAGGCGCTCGTTTTGCTCAAGCGATACGCGATAGAGAGTGATCGGCGGCACGGTCATAAGACTGACTCCACAGGCTGACTTGCGCGTTCCAGTGCGTAATCGATTGCATCGCTATTTGCCCAATCCTGCATTTAAGATTTCATCTTTTCCAGGATTAGCAAACAAGCAACAAAAATGGACGTCGAAGCCAGCGTGCAGCAGCCGAATCGCGTTCAGGATCTTCAACGCCAGGTCAATGAAGTCAAGACGGTAAGAATGCGCTTCAAATTTCGGGGATTTACCAATTTCCGTTTTTGCAGGTGATGTCGAACAACGTGGAGCGCATCCTCGAACGCGGGGAACGGCTCGACAACCTCGATAACCGGACTGAAGCGCTCTCGCAGTCGGTAAGTAGCTTATTTGTTGTAAATCTGGGATTAATCTGCGGGTTGGATAGGATTGGATGGAAAAATGGAGCGTGTGAATCTGGAACGCAGAAATGGGGGAGTCGGGGAAGCGATTGAATATGGAAAACAGGGTTAGCAGCTGGCGAAAAGCGCGTTATTTTTGGAGATTGAGGAGCGAGAGGATGGAAGCAAGCGACCGTTCAGCGCGTTACGGATCTGGCCAAATGACTCTTGTTCGAGACTAAAATCCACCGACAGACAAATGTGTCTGCGTCTGAAGAGAGCACTGTTAAGCGATAAGGTTTTCGGCAGTCTAGACAGCTAATGAACACGGATTCATTTTCATTCGAGAGGGCAATGGTTGTGGAACTGGTTGTGCTTTGGGATAATTAGCCTAGCTCATTATCCTTGGATCTCTCCTAATTAAAGCTCTTTTCCAGGCCGAAAGCTTCAAGACCTCCGCCCGTCGTGTCCAGCGCCACATGTGCCGTAAGAACCTGAAGTGGACCATCATCTGCATCGTCGGCGCTCTGCTCCTGATCACCGTGATCGTCCTCATCATCCTTTCTTCGGCCGGCGTCTTCGATCACAAAGGCAACAACTGAAGAAACCATATCTCCACGAGGACAACCAAGTCCACCTTGAAACGAGTCTTCACCCTCCTGTAAACACTTCTACCCACATATTCAATTCCCACTCCCTATTTCCCATCTTCCATGCCCATTGTCTTCATCTCCGCCCACTTGAATTGTATCCTTCTTCAATTCACCGTTGTCAATTTCATATATTGTATCAAATCGATTAGTTTAGAGAGAAGAAGAATGAATGAATTATATTGTCAATTGTGTTGTCATTGCTGGTGTTGAAAGCGTGTCACGGAGGTCGTCCGCCTTCGCTTGCTATCGTTCTTTGCATCGCACGCGTCGCCCTCGTATGATGAATCTGATGATGATCACGTCGGATGAGGCGTGAGCAGGGAGCAAGATCGTTCAGTAATGATGTGTCGTGGCGTTGGTGGGTCGTTTTTAAAGCTTCGTGGACTGTGAGGTCGCGATGGATGGATCGACGCTGCGCCGCCCGACTGCTCCCTCGAAGCATCGCCATGCAAATGGATCGGAAGCTTTGCTGAAAGATTTAGACTGTCTCAGTCTGATTCGAACCAGACAGTCGAAGGTCCGTCGGTAATGCAATGTTCATTTGCCGCTGTGTGACAACCAGGGAGCGGTCGAGCGGATCACTTTTCTGCTTCTGGCCGCCGACTATTTTGCACTTTTGCGCAACATTGGAATTTCTCGTTTTTGTCCGTTCATCCATATTGCGTATAATAAAATCCTTTCAGGTCAGCGCGTATTTTATTTAACATGTTCAAATAAAATTTCTTCACTTTTACTCAGCTCTGTTTCAGGACTGCTTTTCGACATTCCGGAACTCATTCGACCGTTTTCAACTGCCAGAAGCAAGCCTGAAATCTTCCGTCGTCCGCCGCACCGACGCTCCTCTGCTCCCTCGAAGCTCCGCCAAGCAAATGAAGCTCAATTCCTTCGACTCCAGACGTCTATGCCCACTTCAGACACCTTTGTGGTGTTTGAGACACAAATTGTCTCGTTTTCCTGCTATTCTCGAACTCCACCGTTATTCGATCCTTGATCCACACCGAAATCCTTCCAGCAACGTTATCATTGGACGTCTTTGCAGCGCCTCTCCCCGCACCGCTGCTTCTCAATGCAAAATTTGAAATCAAATCTCGCTGTCGTTCGCGCCGCCAGCACATCCGCTTCGGGACGCGCATCGCTTTCCGACGTCTTTCGGCAGTCGGTTTTGTAGCTTGTGGTGCTCTTCGACCTTTTTCAATAGAGGACCCTCTTTCGTCATTCGTCGTGTATTGCGTGTGTGTCCAGTTTCTGTTTATTGTTGCTGTTTTGTGATCGCGGGCTGTCGCACATTATTAGTTCGTGTTGATCGTGTGGCAACTTTATTTAAGTTCGGATTTCGTCAGTTTGCTGATCATTTTCGTTTTTCAGAAGCGCCCAAGCATGTCGTCGGTCCTGGATCAACTCAAGAAGGTCACCACCGTGGTTGCGGATACTGGAGATTTCCAAGGTAAGTAGTTTTATCTTTTATGAATGATTCTAGGAAGGAAATGGGAGGATAAGGTGATATGAGAGCTCAGCCGCGAGGCAGCGCTTTAAGATCTGCAGTTTCGGAGCACAGATTGACTTCCCTTGCTCGTATAGTCAGGTGTTGCCAGGTTAGTCAACGATTTAATACATCGCACGTTCGGATTTAATAC
>KN167014.1:112043-130060 GCA_000757745.1 Steinernema scapterisci | reverse complement strand
GCCGTAGAGCATGGGCACGGCGACGATGGCGGTCAGGGTGGCGACGGTGGAGACAGCGACTCCGAAGAACGCCATGCGCTTCATGCCTTCGGCCTCGTGGATGAGCTGCTTCTCGTTCTCCATTATCTGAAATCAAGACGTAACTACAGTAACCCAGAGAGCCGAAAACAGACCGTTTCCCAATCAGAGGATGCTCCGAGAATGGTGTCTTCTCGTCATCAACCCTGGCTTTTATACTATAATCTCAGCTGATAAACAGCGCTTCAAAAACCAGTTTTACGAGGTTTTTGCATGTCACACTCCCTTGTCTATTGCTATCCTAACCGCTATCCCGTTCCGTTCAAGTACATAATGCATATTTTTTGGCTTTTGGGTGAGTGTGCAGGCGGGCTCGACGCATCAATCCAGGTTTTAAGAGGGGGAAGGCTGTCAACGAAATGCTGCTTGGGTCTCACTATCACGTTTCATGGCTGACTTTTGTAGGCTGCTTGGAGATGTTAAACTTGGTTTGGGATGGCCAGGTTTGGGTTACTGTAGCTGTGATTTCCGGGATAAGGACAATCGGGTGCGTTGCAGCCAGCTGGGCTAAGGAGTCAAGTCTTGGACCGGATTTCGCCTGGAAGTCGACTACCCGGAGCTCTTGTTTTAATGGGTATTTCGTGATTTAAGAACTGGTGAGAGTTTAGCCTGAGTTTAGCTAAGAGGCCTTGCATCTATGCGAACTGAATGCTTATCGTTTCGGGCCTTTTGAGCCAAAGCCCCACCCATGTTATGCTGTGTGAAGGAGGCCAAAGTGGATTTGCACATTAAGATTGATTTCCAAGACTTTTATTCAACCACCAAAACAAGATTAAAACTATGACACAAGTTCGAAACAAGTTTAATATCCAGGAGCAGTGCGAGGCACAGGGCAGTGGTCGCAAGCGCCGCCGTTTCCGCTGATTCCGAGCTCTCCAGGAGATCCAGGAGCGCCGGCTTGTCCAGGCTGTCCGTCCTTTCCGCTGTCTCCCTGAGGTCCAGGGGCTCCTTGAGATCCGGCCTTTCCGGGCTGTCCGTCGGGTCCAGGAGCGCCAGGAGCTCCACGCTGTCCAGCAGGGCCAGCAGGTCCGGGAGGTCCAGGCTTGTCGGTGAGCTTGCCTGGGGCGCCGTCAGCTCCGGCCTTTCCAGGGACGCCAGGAGCTCCCTTAGGTCCTTGAGGTCCAGCGGGTCCAGGAGGTCCGGGAAGGGCGGATCCGTTTTTGCCAGGGGCTCCGGGAGCTCCAGGCGCTCCCTTGGGTCCGGGGTTTCCGGCGGGTCCAGCTGGCGCTTCTTCGCACTCGAAGCAGAAGGATTCGGAAGTGATGGGCTCGTTGGGCTTGGCGTCGGGTCCAGGGTGACCGTCGTTTCCGGGGGCTCCGTCGTGTCCTAAACTCAGCCTTCAGAACCTGTTCCAGGAAATCCAACCATACCATCTTCTCCGTCAGTTCCAGGAGGTCCAGCGGGTCCCGCAAGTCCCATTCCGCAGCTGCAGCAAGATCCAGCGCCAGACTGGCTTCCGGCAAAGTTGTTGACTTCTCCGTTTCCGGCGTTCGGGGTTCCAGAGTTTGCCGAGTTGGTGTTTCCAGCGATGGCGCTTCCAGAGTCGGTGCTTGCATCTCCACCGTAACCATATCCGCCGTCTTCAGTGCTGTAGCTCGTGGCTGCACGGGCTCGGGCAACAGCGCGGCGTCCGGTGGTTCCCTCGTGGCGGTGGTAGGCAGAACGCTTCAGGCGTCCGGCGAATCCTCCGCGCTGAAGACGGACGTACTCTTCCCAGAGTGTGTCAGTGCGGTGATGGCAGAAGTTGACCTCTTCCTGGAGGCTCGTGTGGACCTGCTGCATGTAGTTGTACAGCATAGGAACGGCCACGATGGCGGTCAGAGTGGCAACGGTGGAGACGGCGACTCCGAAGAAGGCCATGCGCTTCATGTTGTCAGCGTTGCGGGAGATGAGTCTTTCGGAATCCATGATCTGAAAATGAGCAAACTCTTAGAAACACCTCAGGAAGCTTAGGAAGATCTGGAAGCCCGAAATCCAGTCCCAGAAACCAGCCAAAGCCAGCTAATGAGAACAGATGAGAAGCCGAATGAAGCTGATGATGTTCCAATTTCCACATAGGCTTATATATTACCCAAATCCCCGATAAGAACCGGTCGAAGTGCTCTTTTTGCATATCCCGATTTGACTTTGCGTAACACTATCTAGACCAAGAGCAGGTTTGGATTTGGGGCAGCGGAAGTTTTTAGAGGAGAATGTGGTCGGTCCGATGCATGCGATAGGGGAATTTTAGAAAAATAAGGGCTTTTTGGAATTTTGCAAAAACGATTTATCAAATAGTGCAGGCGAAGAGCGTGGTTGGGCAAAATTAGCGTAAACGTGAATTTTTGCGAGATGGCATGCCAAACAAAAAATTGATTTTAACAATTTTTTTATTTTAGAAAACTTAAATCTTCGTTTTCTTGTTTTAGCTGTTCCAGTGCAAGGCACTTCTCCATTTTGAAGTGGTTTACTTGAAAGCTTGAGCTGGTTTTGAGCTCCTCTTGAGCTCCTTTGCACAAATTGCTTCGCTCTCTCGCAAATCACTATTTATATGTCATGAATTTTTGTAGTTGCTAAGTTGAACCCATAAATCTGTTTTTGGATCTTGACCCGATTTAAATGTATCTTCAGGCTCAGATCTAATCTCATGGACGCCTGAATTTCGGGATGTTGTTTTGAGATATGCACTTTTTTGAGGCGAACGATTGCGACCTTAATTTCAAGTTTCAATAATTTCAGTAATATATACGTAATTTAAATTTTTTGTAGCCTTTTTAGCCTTAGATTTTTTAAGAATACAGGCAACCCTTGGGAATAAAATTGAGTTTTCTGTTTACAATCTAATGTAAGCTATAATTAAGAAGTATCTATTTTTGATCGCGAAATTGCACTACGTATTTATTGAATAGCTATAGGGTTTTCTATAGACTTTAGGATCTTCAAATTTTTGTCAATTTGTTTTTCCCACGCGATTGTTTTATTGAATTTTGTGTTGTACCTCATCAGAGATAACTGTTTTTGAGTAGTAACAGATGATCTAAAAATGAATAATGCTGTTTATTTTTGGAGATGGAGCCATAGAGAAGAAGACAATGGAGGGCAAACAAACTACATTCGATGGGGAAAACGGTTGGGGACGGTCCTATGGTCCTCCTGGTGCCAGGACAGTTATAGAGCAGGTGTGGGTGAGTTACGAAACATTGCATTGCAGATGCCACAGACACTGACACAATGTTGTTTTAATGCGGAAGTTTATATGGGACCGGTTAAACAATACATATACGAATTTGATAAGCGAGTTTTTTTGCAAGTTAGAATTCCGGATGAAATTCATTAAGTCCGATGAGAAGAACGTGATTCAACGAATTGAGGTTCTTCTTGGTAGTTATCTTGTGATAAGCCCGGGATTCCCAGAAATTCTTAAAATTTGGTTTTGAGGATTTTTGGATGTTCCGCCATTTATCGAAAATTTTTGAACAATCGCATCTTCTGCACCTTGCCAATTCTTTTTGCTTAAACTGTTTCTTCAGCTTGTTTTGTTAAATAATCTTAAATCTGTCTTCGCTTTTTTGAATATTGCCAGTCTCAGAGCCTTTAATTTTGGTGTTTGAAAAAACATACATTTTTGAGGGCTTGGAAAAGCGACCTAAATCCTGATAAAAATCTTCTTGAAAATTGTACCTGTTTTTACTATTTGCTGTTTCATAAAAATATTGGCTAAATCATAAATTTTTGTATTTTTCCATTATATCTGACTTCAGGCCCGAGCACAAAATACTGTCCGGCTCAAATTGAAAAATTGGTTTAAAATCAAATATTTTTTTGTCGAATAAAGTTGGCTTCAACAGTAGAATTTTTGAGTATTTAACGTTTTTAATTTTAAATTCTATTTAATGACCATTTAAAGCGTCAAGGTAAACATTTTTAATTTGGTTTGTAAAACTTTTTTGGTTTGTGGGCTCGTTGTGCCTCGCCACAGACCCCTCAGACCCAAACCACACCTTTACACTTCCCATGACCTCTCCACTCAATTTCATTAATTTGTCTCCCGACTTCTTTTTCACTATTTTAAACACTGTCATTGAACGTTTTTCCCCAAACTCCCAATCAGTGATCACTCAACCGCGAAGGTCACCCTCCTTCACCTCCAAGATTCTCGAGAACCCGAGATTGAAACCTAATTTGCAACGTGTTCCCCTCTCCCAATTTCCTCATTCTGCAGCCTGCATTAAGCAGGAACCTTTTTCTCATCTAACGTTTCTCCGCCAACCGCTGGAAAACCTGAACCTTGAAATTAAACGTAAACAAGCGCGCCGAATCGGTCGAACGGTAGCTTGGGGGAACAGGTTCGTGGAACGACGACGACGAAGGCGGCGACGACGGCGATGCATCCAAGGTCCGTTTTTCTTCTAATCTGTCATTAATTTCGCTTTCCGTCGTCACCGAAGAAGAAGAGACATTCGCGGCCACGAAGGCCGCTCGCTTTCATTAACCTTTCGCTTTTTGACGTTGCGTAAGAGAGGAGCACACACACACAACTGAGGGGGAGAATGTGGGAAACCGGTTTCTCGGGGTCGTGGGTTGTTCGTCATTCAGGGCTGCTGATCTCGAGGAGGAAGAGCGGACGGCGCGAGAGAGTGGATTGGTGGTAACGAGAGTGTGGTAATTGGATTAAAGTTGCAACACGTGATATTGGAGACAGGATTCACTATGGGCGATGGGGTAGGTGATCGTTGGTGGTCGGAGTGGTCCCGAGGTGACATGGGTAGCAGTGGCGTTCCGGGGAGATCTTATCAGGGATGATGTGTAATGATGTTTGCTTCTAGGCGAACGTGTTCAGAATGCAAAATCTGGACCCAAAAATTGAAAATGGGGAACTTCACGAAGACGCCATTAAGCTCTACTCAGACCAGCTCAAGTCTGTTCCCTCGATTAGCAAAAAGTTGGTTAAAACGCTTTTAAAATAGTTAAAATCCATAAATCTACTATTATGAAAATATCATTTAAGAGCTGAATTGGACCACTGGACACTGGACAAAAATCCAACATCTTAATTTGAATAATTCTAACACGTTTTGAGGATTTACTGCCATTGTAAATTTAAGGCCAATTTTGGCGGTTTTTAAAGACTGAGAAAATTAGAGATCAGTTCCCCATGGCAAAAAACAAATTATATGAATTGTGCCCTCAAGATTGAGTACAACGCTTATGATGAACAAGTTGGAAACAACACAGGACACAAAAAATACAACCGATAAAATTCTATTGCGAGCTCATTCAGTCATCAAAAATACCCTGGAACTGTTAACTCTGGAACATTACTCTGGTATGTGCATTAAAGTGTTACTGATGGCAATTACCAAAAATAGTGTACCAATTGCATAACAACCCCGTATCCAAAAAATATTTTAAAATCGATTTTTAGGAAATTGAATTCACCTAAAACCCCGATACCCAGTTAATGAAAAGAGTCCAATACCCCGACAAACTTATTGTCAAACCAATTTTGGCGCTTTTAAAAACTGAGAAAATCAGAGATTTGGGTCCACCCACAAAAAACAAATTATTAAGATTGAGTTAGATTTAAAGTTAGATAAGATTGAGTTCAACGCTTATTATTGAAAAGTTGGCAGGATGAAAAACCTTCAAAAAAGAACGAAAAAACAAACGTTCAACCACCAAAAATGCTAGTTAACTCTGGATTCCTATCGGAGTGTTATTAATGAATACCATCAAAAATAGAGTAACAAATGCAAGTCATGAGACATCGACAACCCCAGTTCCAAAAAATATTTGAGAATCGATTTTTACATAAATTGAATTCACCTCAAACGCCGTTCCCGAGGTGATGATGAGAGCAATATATCCCGATGAGCGAAAATCCAAAAAATCTCGATTTATAATGTGGGCAAACGCTAAAGCACAACAAGTGTAAAAATATCCTTCAGCAATTGGAAGGATTTCATCCAAAAATTACAAAATTTTAAGGACAAAGTTTCAAACTCAAAAAACCACTCAAAGTATGCTGCGACCTGCTAATAATAAGTATAGTAAGCAATGACCACATGACCTGATAATTTGATGTTTTGACTTTCACGTTTCTTAAAAACTGAGGAAATTAGAGATGAGAACCCACTGGCAAAAACCAATTTATGTAAATCGTGTCCTCAAGTTGAGTACAATGCCTATGTCGGACAAGTTGGAATCACCCCTAAGACGCAAAAATAGAACAATTCGATTGTGTTACTCTGGCATTTCCATTCAAAAGTTGTTGACGAGAACCATCAAAAATTGAAAAGTCATGAGAGTCCCACGGGCCCAGATCCAAAAAATACTCGAAAACCGATTTTTAGAAATATTGGATTCACTGAAAATCCGTTGCCGAGGTGATAACGAGAGAAATGTAACGTGGGCAAACGGTCAAACACAACAAGTACAAAAATAAATATTATTCAGCGATTTGAAGAGCGTTATCCAGAAATTACAAAATTGCATTAAGATCAGATCTACAAAAAACACTTCAAGTATGCTGTGACCTGCTAACTCTAAGTATAGTAAGCTATGACACAACGCGATCTCATAATTTGATGCTTTGATTTTTGAGCAAACGTGTTCTAAAGAACAATCGAGCTGGTCACGCAGTGCACCAAAAAACTACTATTTAACCCTTGAAAATTAGTCAATAAAATTTGCAAAACCGCCAATAATCAAATTTAAGAAAAGTTGGGAGTGGAAACAAGTTTCCAAAAATAATTTAGCTAAATTGTGCAATCTTAGCGCGTGGGAGTAAAGTGGAAGCTTAAAGGGAACCGTTTCGAAGACACAAAAAAGTTATAGAAGCAGCTGTAAAAGGTCCTAATCAATTTATAGTAAGCAGGAGATGCTTGTAATGTTCAAAAAATCAATCTGGCTGTTATGAAAACCTGAAACTTAGAATTGAAAAATTAGGATCGAACACCTTGTTTCAAAAAATGTAAAAATTGACTTTGAAACATGAATTTTCCACAAACTCCAAATCGATGAACGTGTTTACGTTTTCAAATTTGAGGCAAGGTCATCTGAGAAAATTCGAAACGCTCGAAAAACATAGCTGCAAAATGAAATATGGATTTTTCCCGGGGAAACAGGTTTCCCAAAACTCGAATTTAAGTGAGCTCGATTGACTAATTTTTGAACTCTTAAAATGACAGCTGGCATGGCT
This sequence comes from Steinernema scapterisci, assembly GCA_000757745.1. NCBI lineage: Eukaryota > Metazoa > Nematoda > Chromadorea > Rhabditida > Steinernematidae > Steinernema > Steinernema scapterisci. The sequence continues at coordinate 122,802 of KN167014.1, read as the reverse complement.
AAAAATTGGTCCGAATCTCTTGCAAGAGATAAGAGATCTGACATGTCCTAAAACTCTCTCGAGTCAAAGCTAAAATTAGGCATTTTCAAGGCATCGATCGCTTCCCAACCCTGGCCTGACTGAGTCCTGACTGCTAAGCTTGACTCAGCGACAGGCGTCTCCACCGACTTTTAGAACCTGAACCTCCCGAACCAATCTAAACGTGCATCCACTTAAGACCTTTTTCCTACTCTTCCCAAACCCAGTTCCTATGCTTGTTTAACCGAAACCGAGTTCCCCTCAGCCAAGGTGATAATCTGACCTTTTTGCCCCTTCAGATCCCCCGGTTGACACTGGAACGTTACGTTTGAGTGGCTCTCCCCATTAAACTGTGCCCATTCGGAACTCCTTTTTCTTGCTAACTGCTTAAGAAACGTGTAGCGCGCGTTAGCGGCGCAACTTTACTGCTGCTCGGAAGCAGCGACCGCAACGCAACACTCTCGGTCAACCTTCCTCTCGAACCCAGGGGGTGTCACCCCCAGAGGAAACAGTTGCGACGCGCTCGCGCGCGGGAGCTAAATGGGTGTAACAACAAAAAAGGCAAAACGTAACCGGTTCCGCTAGGGGTTCGGCGAAGGGCATTCGCGTATTTAAGCAGGGTTCAAACGGGCAAACGGCACCATTCTCGGAGTCTCCTCTCTTCGGTTGGCAAAGGTGAGTTGCGGGGGTTACGGTAGCTTGGAGTCTTCTCCTCTCTTCTCAGATTCCAAGATTGGAATTCCAGGATTTTCGGCTATTTTTAAAGAGAGCTTTGCAGAAAATGGAGTGTGAAAAGCAACTCGTCCGTGATGCGGACAACATGAAGCGCATGGCGTTCTTCGGAGTCGCCATCTCCACCGTCGCCACGCTGACCGCCATCGTCGCTGTCCCCATGCTCTACAGCTACATGCAGTCGGTCCAATCGACCCTCCAGAACGAGGTCGACTTCTGCCACCACCGCACCGACACCCTCTGGGAAGAGTACGGTCATCTTCTCCGCAACGGATTCCAGGGACGCCTCAAGCGCTCTGCTTACCACCGCAGCGAAGGATTCACCGGCCAGCGCCGCGCTCTCGCTCGTGCTGCCACCAGCTACAGTACCGAAGGAACCGGCTACAACACCGGATACAACCAGGGCCCATACAACGCCGGAGTTGACGGTGGAATCGCCAGCCAGGGTGGCTCTTGCTGCAGCTGCGGAGTTGGAATTGCTGGACCTCCCGGACCTCCTGGATCTGATGGACAAGACGGTAGGATTGGTGTTGCGGCAACTGGTTTTAAAGGCTAAGTTTAGGACACGACGGAGCCCCCGGAAACGACGGTCACCCTGGACCCGACGCCAAGCCCAACGACGTCCCCAGGCCCGAAGACATCTGCCAGCGTTGCGAGGAAGCCCCTGCTGGACCTCCCGGCCGTCCCGGACCCAAGGGACCTTCTGGAGCCCCCGGAGCTCCTGGCAAGAGCGGTGGATCCTCCATCCCCGGCCCTCCTGGACCCGCTGGACCCCAAGGACCCAAGGGAGCCCCTGGTGCTCCTGGAAACGCTGGAGCCCCCGGAGCCCCTGGCCGCATCGTCGACAAGCCCGGACCTCCCGGACCTGCCGGTCCCGCTGGACCTCAGGGAGCTCCTGGAGCCCCCGGAGCCCCTGGAAACCCCGGAAACCCCGGATCTCAGGGAGCCCCTGGACCCCAGGGAGACCGCGGAAACGACGGACACCCCGGAAACGCCGGAGCTCCTGGATCTCCCGGACAGCTTGGCCCCGACGGAGCCACCGGTGGTTGCGACCACTGCCCTGTGCCTCGCACTGCTCCTGGATATTAAGAAAAAGCGTTTTGTTGAGTTCCCTCATCTGTCTTTATGATCTTCAACTGAGCAATAAACGTGATAGCATCAAATGGCATTTTCCTTCCCGTCAAGACCCAGTCTCAACCTCTAATTTTCGTAATAACCGGGCTCTGCCTTCAGCTTCCCCGTTTTTTGGCCGATCTCTTCACTTTCCCCTCTCTCGAACTGGTTCCCCAGCCCCTCCAAACCAATTATCAATCGCTTCCCAGGTGACCTTGCCACGTTGGCAACGTCTCTCCGCCATTTAGACCTCTTCAGCTTTTTCCGCTCTTCTCAATTTTCCGCCGTCGCCGCTCCTAAACGACGCTCAGATGCAAATAAGCACCTTGCAAAAAGGCCGCCTTGACAAGGACACCCTGAGGACCCCAGGAACCCGTTCAATTTCCCTAAATTGCGCAAAAAGGCCGTCGTCCTCAGATGTTACAACCACCCCTATATCCCCGATGACCAAATTTTGCAGCTACCCCTAAATGGGATCAGGTTTTTTCCTCCTCCCGTCCTAACGAAGAGGGAGAACTCATCTCAGCCTCAGAAGCTGCTGCTTCCTCGCTGTGAGCTCTGAGCGCCTGACAGGTTCGGACCGGTTTCGAACCAATTCGATCGGCGACTCCCTGGCGCGCGCAAAGTTTGGTTTGAGCCTCTCTGCTGGACTCCTCCACGCGCACCCGCGAGGAGGCTGCTCATCACAAACAAACTTGACCATTGAAATTGACACTTTGGAATCGATGTGTTAATTGAAGTTTTTGGAGGAGTGGAATGGGGATTATGAGTGATTGGAACTGATGGGTGGATTGGGGAATTGGCGGAACTGATGGGATTTTGGGAGGTTTGAAATTGGACAGGAAGGAGCTGATGAGAAGCTGCTTGAGCTCAACTTGATCTCTCAGGGCCTCCTGGCCCACCTAGACCTATTGATCAGTTGAGATTTCCAGGACGCTCCAGCCGGAAACGGCGAGTATCTCGGTCCTGACATCGTTCCCAGAACGCCCGATTTCTGTTTCGACTGTCCTCTAGCTCCGCCAGGTCAACCCAACCGTCCTGAACACAAAAGACATCTCGGACAACCTGGAAGCCCTGGACAAGACGCCGGACCCGCCGGACCCGTCTCCCCGGATCTCCCGGCCCACCTGGGCCTCCCGGACAGGCAGGATTCCCAGAAAACCCAGGCCAACCCGGAACTCCAGGAACTGTCATCGAATGCGCCGGCATCTCCGGACCTCCAGGTCCTCCTGGATCTAACGGACCGCCTAGAAGTCCTGGCCAGCCTGTCAACCCGGCACGTGCCGCCCTGGTCCTCAGGACCTTCGGGAGATCCAGGACGAGTTGGATCCCAAGGTGAACAGGGAGCGCCTGGAGAGTCGGGTCAGCTCAGAGCGCCTGGACCCAATAGTCATTTTTGGATTCGATTTTTGGATACCTAAAGAGTTCAAAAGCCAAATTCGGAAGCTTGAGGCTGACCACGATGGTCATCTTGGACTCTGACATCGAGTCGGCTGGGTCTTTGCGTTCCTAGATCTTTGCCATCTTGGAGCTCTAAAAGTTGCTGGGTTCTTCCCAACCTCCACGATCCTTCTCTCCAACCCATAAACACCCAATTAAGCGTCACCCCGATTAGTGTAAAATACTCCTCTCCGTCTTTCCTTTACTATACTATTTGTTTCCCATCAAACCCAAACCCGACTCCCTTCGGAAACCAGTTCCACCCAATCTTACTGTTTGCTGCATACCCAGCAGCACCTCGAACGTCACTCGAAATGGTCAATTAAGTGTTTCCAAAAAGACGTCGCGCGTAATCGCGCTGCTGCCGCGGCGGTCTTAAACTGTAAACATTACACAACAGGAGCAGAGGCGACTTGGGGGAAATTGCGGAATCCCCCCTCGCGGCGCCAAGGTCGCCGCGCGGTGAAACCGAAAACGGCGACGTGAGTTTTACAGGTCATCGGCGTTTAAGGACGGGAGTGGCTCGTTTCCGGTCGAGTAGAAGGGTGTGTGAGTGTATGTTTGTGGTGGCAACGGGGGTGAAAGTAACCGGTTTACAAGATGGACTTTGGGTATTCGGAGGCTGGTGTGCAGGGTTCTTTGAGGCAAGATCATCGAGCGTCGGTCTTAGGAGGAGATCATCCGTTAAGGCTGGTAAACTATAGCGTATAATCTGGATCCGTTTTAAGCGTTGGAGGGAAGGTGGACCGTGAGGAGAGATGCTTGGAATTCTGAAGAGGTTGGTTTAAGCTGAAAAATTGATTTTAAATACAGGGCAAAGTCATAAAGAGTGCAGGCTAATTCAAAGGTCGAGGGTCGCACTCCTGGCAACTACGGATATCCCGGTCTTGACGCCTCTCCCAACGCCGTTCCCAAGGCGTCCGATTTCTGCTTCGACTGTCCTCCTGCTCCGCGAGGTCAACCCGGCCGTCCTGGACCCAAGTAACCTCCTGGTCAGCCTGGAACTCCTGGTCAAGACGCTGGATCCTCTCAGCCTGGTCTCCCAGGACCTCAAGACCCACCTGGACCTCCCGGGCAGGAAGGATTTCCAGGAAACCGAGGCCAGCTTGGCACTCGGAAAATGGCCGGAAAATACTGTCACGCGCTAAAAACGTCTCTAACTTTTCGTAGAACTAATCAATCACCAAGCTCGTTATATCATCTGAAAGCGGAGAAAATTCTGTACTAAATAGTTAGGAAACAGCCATAATGGCTTTGAATAGCTTCGATGCCGCCGTCCTGTTGCTTACGTAAATTTTTCATGGCCTACCAGATTATTTCTGGTGTAAATTTGTTCCAGGCTTTCTGCAAAGCTGCGAACCTCCGGAAATGAATATTTTTGGGTTTAAAAAGATAAGAGAATCTTGTGGAAAAAGTTTACGCTGATTCTGAAAATTTTGGAAGGCGTTCACTTTGAAAATCAGTTTGTCGGTATGGGGATTTGAGCAGCCATGGCTCAGAGCTTTCATTCTTCGCAATTTTTTATCCTGACGGTGTTCTGTTTGTCCGTTAGAGGTTAGTCCCTTGGCAAGGCGATATGTTACAAGTCCAAGAAACTGTTTGACAAGCTCTGCCATTGCGAAAAACCCAAAATTGTGCTTTTTAGCAAGTTTCAAGGTGCTTTTCCCTGAATTTTGGCTGATCTTGTTCTTTACCTCAATTTTCAACACAGGAGTTCTTGCGCTTTGGGTTTTCTAAGTTTTTGGACTGTTCTTGATCTTCCCTGTCAAGAAAAACCGCTGATGAACGCGATAGACATGTTTTCAATTAAGTTTGAGGGTCTTCGAAACATCGGAGATTGAGATTTTCCGCTTGTGTAGGGTAACGACCGCGGAACAATATTTTTTTGTGATTATAATTCTGGGATACAGCATAAAAAATAAAAGTGTAAGAGACGGTTTTAGGGCAGAAAGACGCGCTGAACACGAATAAAGCAACCGCGCGGAGCGAGGCATGCAAAATCACAACTAGAAATGCATGTTCAGCTGCGTGACAGTATTTTCCGGCCACCCTGTAACTGTCATCGAACGTGCCGGCGTCTCCGGACCTCCAGGTCCTCCTGGACCCAACGGACCGCCTCGAATCCCTGACCAGCCTGGCCAACCTGGCACGAGCCGTCTTGGCCCTCAGGGACCTGCAGGAGATCCAGGACGCCATGGATACCCAGGCAAGCAGAGACCGCTTGGCATGTCAGCATGTCAGCTGGTAACAAGTCAGCCGGGCTCTCATAGCTTGCGGAAGCGACGATCATCGGTGCCTGAGCCTTTCCGGGACGAAAGGATTCCTTGAACCCCTAACCAATCTCTGCAAGCCACCACCCTGACCCTCAAGGACCTGCGAAGACTCCACGATGCAAACCAAGGACTGGACGGCCTGCTCAGGGATTCCAAGTGGTCCGTTGGGTTCATAGAAACTTGGAGGTCCGGGGATGCCTGCGCGTTCAATGTCAGTTCCTGAGGTGGCGAGTTGGCCGCGGCTTCCTGGGAATGCTCACCTATCGGACGCTTCTGACATCTGAAACCCATTCCCCACAAAATCCATAAATCCCAATTCATTTCCTGCGTCAATCTGACCTCTTCTAATCAAGTTTTACGCCTGGTTTTCATCATCTCGAATTATCCGCCGAAGCAAAACTCCCCGATGCACACATTTCTCCTCATTTCTTCTCTTTTTTCTCTCCTCTCCTCGAACACAACTTTTCTGTAATTCTCTCGCTGCGGCCATTAGTGCTCGGGCACGTTCCCCGGGCGCGCGCGCGACAATTAATCCGATCACAGACAACCTCGCTGTTGACACTAGCCTGCACAGGAAAAGACCTCCTCAAATTACCGCGTGCAGCCTTGAGCCTCCACGGCCTTCCATGCTTGAGACTCTCTTTTCGCGAGTTTCGGAAGCCAGTTTTGGCTGTCGCTGCTGCTTCCAGATCAGCAAAAAAGGAGTTGAGGAGCCGCGGCTATTTGGCGCGCACCCTAAAACGGATAGATTATATTTTTCGAGGTGGCGGCGACGCTGTGGTTACGTAAGAGTCGGCGACTCGCCTCAATCCAGCCCCCTCCCCTCCTCCTCCTACGAGGACTCCGCCCGCAGACCTCCTGACAATGAAGAACAACGACACAAAAACGAAAGTGCCCTCGGGGGCTCAATTCCCAGAACCTCCCTCCTCCCCACCGACGTCGACGACGACGCCCTCCGGACGTGGCGCGGATATTTAAGAGAGTTCTCGGGTGGAATCGAGCAGCATTAAGCAGCTCAAGGTTGAGCGCGCGTCCTCCGCCAAGCGCTCCCAGTCTGCTGAGTGACGATTCTGAAGAGCTCTTGAACTTGAGGTATGTTTCAAGCGATCGTTTCGGGGAGTGCAGGCGGCTGGCTATAAATGGGGTAGACGGCTTAGGGGAGAAGTGAGTGGTTTGGGGAAAAACGGCTATTGCGGAGATCACTTTTGGGAGCTAGGTCCTAGCTTCTCGATGTACCGGGGTTCCCATGAGCGCCGGCTTTGTCCTCAAGTCCAGTGGATCCTTGTTGTCCAGGCTCTCCGGGAGTTCTTACAGCACCGTCGTTTACTCGGGCTCCTTGGTAGTCTTAAGGTCCCTTGAGACCTGGGTTTCTAGCGCGTCTGTCATTCTCCAAAAAGCCAAAATTTGCTCTGTTTTCGAGGTTATTCTGCTCTAATTTCATCCTGTTCCAGATCCCTCCTTCCCCTCCAACCATGTCGAAACTAATCGATGAAAAATCCCAACTTCAAGAGGCGGAAAGCCTCCGAAAACTCGCCTTCTTCGGCATCACCGTCTCTACCGTAGCCACCCTAACCGCCATCATCGCCGTTCCCATGCTCTACAACTACATGCAGCACGTTCAATCCAGTCTCCAAACAGAAGTCGACTTCTGCCATCATCGGACCTCAGGACTCTGGGAAGAGTATTCCCGCCTTCAGCCGATCGCCGGAGGACGCCTGAAGCGGTCTAACTATCAGCAGCAGCTCTATCGTCAGAGGGTTCATCCAAGTGTGCAGCAGCAACGCCAACGTGCCAGAGCTGCCAACACTCAGTATCAGACTTATGGCGGCTACAGTAATCCGAATCCTTATGGTGACCAAGCAGTCACTTCGACGGTGACGAGTACTTGCTGTAGTTGCGGAGTTGGAGCCGCTGGACCGCCTGGACCTCCTGGACAAGCTGGACAAGATGGTCAGTTTGAGTGCCCGGCTACAGTAATCTGATAAGATCGATTTCCAGGTCACGACGGAACTCCTGGCAACGACGGTTATCCCGGTCCTGATGCTCCTCCTAACGCCGTTCCCAAAGCGTCCGATTTCTGCTTCGATTGTCCTCCAGCTCCGCAAGGTCAACCCGGCCGTCCTGGACCCAAGGGACCTCCTGGTCAGCCTGGAAGCCCTGGTCAAGACGCTGGACCCGCACAACCTGGTCTCCCAGGACCTCCCGGCCCACCTGGACCTCCCGGACAGGCAGGATTCCCAGGAAACCCAGGCCAGCCCGGCACTCCAGGAACTGTCATCGAACGCGCCGGCATCCCCGGACCTCCAGGTCCTCCTGGACCCAACGGACCGCCTGGAATCCCTGGCCAGCCTGGTCAACCCGGCACGAGCCGTCCTGGTCCTCAGGGACCTCCGGGAGATCCTGGACGCGATGGATACCCAGGCAAGCAGGGAGCGCCCGGCGCGCCAGGTCAGCTCGGAGCGCCTGGACAAAGTGGTGGATGCGATCACTGTCCTCCGCCTCGAACCGCTCCTGGTTACTAAAATCCTCCCATGCTTGCTCAGAATGTCATGATCTTATCGGAATCTGTTTACATATGCTCTACCGTAATCCCGGAATAAATTGGTGCGTCGATCGTGGGTTGTAAAATGCGGTTTTGGAAGTCGTTAAACTGGAATAATTGGACTATACGGTGTCCTGCGATTCGCCAGCGCGGATGGGGTCCAGCTCAGACTGGAACACTGAAAAATCAAAACAAGGAAAAATCCAGGAAACGGTGAAAATCAAATCACATTCAGGAGGCAAATACAAGAAAGAAGAACTCTGAACAAGAAGGTTTTATCGATTGAGCACTGTAGAAATGGACGAGTATCATGATCTATGTGATGGGTTGCTAAGAATGGAGAGGCATCAATGCTTAATAGCCAGGAGCAGTGCGAGGAATGGGGCAATGATCGCAGGCGCCCTTGGCTCCTTCAAGTCCAGCTGGGCCTTGCTCTCCATTCTCGCCGTTCTTGCCAGGTGCGCCGTCCTTTCCAGCGTCGCCAGCGGGTCCTTGAGATCCCGGCGCTCCTGGCTTTCCGTCGTTTCCGGCTGGTCCAGCGGGTCCAGGCGCTCCTTGAGGTCCAGCGGGACCGGCTGGGCCAGGAGGTCCAGGCTTCTCGATGACCTTGCCAGGGGCTCCAGCGGCTCCAGCGTTTCCAGGGGCACCAGGGGCTCCCTTGGGTCCAGCGGGTCCTTGTTGGCCAGGCTGTCCAGGAGCTCCAGGCGCGCCGTCGTTTCCGCGAGCTCCAGGGTTGCCATTGGGTCCCTTGGGGCCAGGGTTTCCAGCGGGTCCTGCAGGTCCAGCGGGGCAGTCGAAGCAGAAGTCGTCCTCGGTGGGAGTGGCGCCGGGAGGAGCATCGGGTCCGGGCTTTCCGTCGTTTCCGGGAGCTCCGTCGTGTCCTAAACCCGTTAATTCAAATCTCATAATCGCTCATGAATCTTACCATCTTGTCCATCTTGGCCAGGAGGTCCAGCAGGGCCAGCTTGTCCCACTCCGCAGCTGCAGCAAGATCCAGAAACTGGGGCATCTTGCGCCACCACTCCACCTCCAATTCCGGCATCTCCGGCTCCGTATCCTCCATCGGAGACCACTGACGCGGCTCCCCAGGCTCGAGCGCGTCCACTCATTCCGCTGGTCTTGTGATAAGCAGCTCGCTTCAGTCTTCCCTTGAATCCTCCGCGCTGGAGACGAGAGTACTCCTCCCAGAGTCCATCGGCGCGGTGGTGGCAGAAATTGACCTCCTCCTGGAGGTTAATCTGCACCTGCTGCATGTAGTTGTACAGCATCGGGATCGCGATAATAGCGGTGATCGTGGCTACGGTAGAGATGGCCACTCCAAAGAAGGCGAGGCGCTTCACGGATTCTGCTTCACGGTGGTCCATGGCGGTGATGGGAGATAACATAGCTGATCGGGTTCGGCTTTTTTATACCGTGGGTTTAAGCCCGGCGGCAAAAGGAAAGCACATGCGATGCCCGCGGGCAGGTAAGAGCAGGTTTCCGGCGTTGATAGGTGCGATTTCGGGTGCTCTTTTTGGACCCAAATCAGTGGGATTCCAGTGCTTCAAAGGATGTGAAGATCTTCAGGATTCTGTGCCGATGTCCAGGCCCATTAGAGCCGAATTATGGCTAAGTCCAGGACTTGAAAACTTGCAAATTTCCTGCACCCTAAAAACATGAAAAGGCAGATCCGATCAGCTGATTTACGACTTGCGCAACTCGCGCTCGAACACCTTGCCCCGCAACCCGAACCCGTCGGGGGATAAACCTGAAAAAACGACGCGAACGAGCTCGCCAAAACGCGTATATAAACGTGGTAAAATAGGCGGAAGACATCAGGCCTACCTGCAGCAGCTGAACATGGACGTCGACCACAAGCAGCAAGCGCGAGAAGCTGAGAGCGTCAAGAAGCTCGCCTTCTTCGGTGTCGCCATCTCCACTGTCGCCACGCTGACCGCCATCGTCGCCGTTCCTATGCTCTACAGCTACCTGCAATCGGTCCAATCGAGTCTTCAGGAAGAGGTTAACTTCTGCCATCATCGGACTTCGGGGCTTTGGGAAGTTTATTCGCAAATCCGACCTGAAAATGGAGGACGTTTAAAGAGAGGCGTTCACCGACGTGCCTATGGAACTACCTCGTTCAGCGATGGAGGATACGGTAGTGGAGATGCTGGAGTTGGAGGCGGCGTCGCCATCGGACAAGGCGTCGCTCCGGTCGGATCTTGCTGCAGCTGCGGAGTTGGCCAAGCTGGACCTGCAGGACCTCCCGGAACTGATGGCCAGGATGGTGAGTTTTGATCCTGAAATATTGGAAACATTAGTGGGGCGTAAGAAAATACAATCCACGCTTCTAGGACACGACGGAGCCCCCGGAAACGACGGAAAGCCCGGACCCGATGCTCCTCCCGGCGCCACTCCCACCGTGGACGACTTCTGCTTCGACTGTCCCGCTGGACCTGCAGGACCCGCTGGAAACCCAGGCCCCAAGGGACCTAACGGCAACCCCGGAGCCCGCGGAAACGACGGCGCGCCTGGAGCTCCTGGACAGCCTGGCCAACAAGGACCTGCTGGACCCAAGGGAACCCCTGGTGCCCCTGGAAACGCTGGAGCCGCCGGAGCCCCTGGCAAGGTCATCGAGAAGCCTGGACCTCCTGGCCCAGCT